>WPIO01000001.1:18045000-18315000 GCA_009760855.2 Cristatella mucedo | reverse complement strand
ACATTCATGACTGAAGTTCTGTTTGAGCAGCTCAAAGATATGGGATTAGGTGTTGGAAATATGAGAGAACAAGGGTATGACAATGGCAGTAACATGGTAAGGCAAGAAAAATGGAGTGCAGAAGAGGATACTGAACATAAGTCCACGTGCCGTCTACGAACTTTGCAGTGCACACTCTATGCAGCAAAGAGTGTCCTGGAGGCTGTGAATTTCTTTGCTTTGGAACAGTAAATATTTAATTTTTTCTTAGCGTCTACACAGCGTTGGGGAGTCCTCAGAAGTCACATCACTGCTGCCAGTGATCTTACGATAAAATCACTCACTGAAACAAGAGGTCTTGCAGTTTCTATTGTAGCATACATTGATAGAATTTTTCCCCAATCATTCAGTGGCACATGGAGTTTTATTAACATTGCCAATTTCAGTGGCCAGTGGAGAATTTTTTCAAAATTAAAACTAATACAAAATGATCTTCTTTCAACGATGTGTCAAGAAAGACTAGTTGGCTTGACTCCGATTTCTATTGAATCAGATTTAGCATCTTCTCTGGACATTGAAGAAATGGCCTGCGAGTTTGCCAAGAAAAAAGCAAGGAAAGCCAAGTCTTAAACATCAATTTTTAACATTGTATGTATTACTACACCCACAATATTATTTATGAATGTTTGTGAGGCTTTATGATATTGCATTTTTTACATCTAGCAAATTGGGTTTTATTTTATGATGGGTGGGTGGGAGAGGGTGTGAGTGGAAAGGGACTAGATATCCGGTCTCACCTAGGGCACCACCCAAATATCTTGCACCGACCCAGGATGCTTTGCATCCTTTAACGCACCCATTTTCAATCAGCTGTGCACACACGTGCATTCACCGTGTCTCACGTTTCAGTGGCTGCCTTTCTCTCTCCCCCGTGTCTTCTTGGTTCATCTTTGGTGGTCCAATTTAATTTATTTCGGTTTCCTAGGCGCCCAGCCAATGCTGTGGACCGCTTGGCTTCTGCCGGGGCCCTAGTTCGCGAATATGGCTGAGGACTCTCGGTTGAGCCCAGCCAGGCAAGTAAGAGAGCTGGCTTAATCTGCAGCAGCACTATACCTGAAATGAACAAGTGGAAAACATGCCTGGACAAGTGAGACTGGGTGGTCCAGGGCCGACGTCGATGGTGCCATCTGCTCGAGAGATGAGAGAGCTGCAGAGGTCGGGGAGGGCTCCAGAGGCTCGAAAGGTCGATGCCATAGCAAAATCAGATCGTCCCTACCCTCAAGCGGAATCTAAAAGTGTCCTGTCTCCTGTCGGACATTGGAGCAAGTTCGAAAATGCATGGCAGTAACAGCAGCCTGCTCTGTTGACTGCCGTGACACTCGTTAGTGAAAGACTTTGCCATTGACCTTGGCAGACGGCTACTCGGTCGCTCGTGCAAGTAGTGCCCTATCTGTTGCAGCTCAAACCCCAGCTGGGCTGCAGGCCAGCCTGCCTGGGCCGTTGCAGTGCCAGCTCCACGAGTCGTCTCTGGTGAATGAGCCGTGCATTGAGCCTCGAGATAATGAAGGAATGCGGTTCAGCAAGACTCAGTGTCACGCTGGCTGTCAGCTTACGACTGAGGCATAGGTGAATTGCGGTACTGCGATTTCCAGCTGGACACGTTCTCCTGGGGGGGGGGGGGTTGCAGCAGTAGTTTCGAGCAAGGAGATAGATATACTGGTGCACTGGAGAGTGCAGATTAGGACAGGGCATCAAAATTGTGCCATAACTAGCTCGCCATGCTATTTGTGGGGCTGAAAAAAATAGCAGTTCACCAGCTTCCTGCAGTGCCGCCGTACGTCATCTGAGCACACTGTGCGGCATGCTGAAGTATGGCTAGGCCAACATCTTCACCAGTCTACACTATGTATCGTGCTGCTCCTAATTAATCACATAATCTTGAACAGACTAGAAATATTTCAGCCATGCACTCGTCGACGTTTAAGCTCCATCGTAGGTGGCTGATTGCTCCAGGACGACCACTTCTTCCTAGGATCCCTGTAGTCGACCCTGTAATCAGCTCCAAAGGAAACATTCTTTAATACAGCATGTAATAATAATAATAAATTTGTTATAGCATCCTCAGAGAACTCATCTCTTTCTAGGCACTTTACATTTGCTTCCAAGGAAGCATGATCGAATGGTTAGGGGTGGCATGCTCAATGACAACAAGCATAACGTGGTCCGTGATGGCCCACGAGGAAAGGCGATTGCTCTTCACGACCGATGTCCCAAGGTCATGGTTTCGAATCCTGAGGTGGGCGATCCTTTGTTGCTGCTGCAAGGGGCGGTGATAGCCTTTAAGGCGCTTCTGTCGCTACACTAAAGAGGCTGTTAAAATCAGCTAGTATTTATTTATTGATGGTTAGAGGTGACATGCACAGGGTCAGCATGCAAATATGATTAGTGGCAGCATGCACAGTGTCAGCAGGCCTAAGCACACAAAGGACGAATCACATGGGCCCACTAAATGCTGTTATAAATAGATGCGTTTTTGGCTTCTTCTTAAATGTGGTCAAGCTAGGGTATGTCGTGATGTCAGTCGGAAGTGAGTTCCAGGCTTTGGGAGCATACGAGCTAAAGGTGCGGTTTCCGAAGGATTTGAGGCTCTTGCGAGGTATAGGTAAACACGTGCACCGGCCATTTATAGTCCTTGCATTTGTCTGTTTTTGTGACAATTAGGCAAGGTCTCTTTCACCTGGATGGCACGGGCATTGTCAGTAGCCCCTCTCTTTTATCGGAAAAAATGGACTATTCAATGCTCTGTCCATCGGCTCTCACGTGCACCTGGGTGCCTATCGTAGCACGCAGCTTAGGCTACCAGTAGAGCTGCCTCCTAGAGAACGAGAGTGTGGCGAGTCAGAATGCTTCAGGTAGGCGGCAATTCAACTCAAGCAAGTGTCATGTGCCTTCCTATGAAGTAGTAGTGGTAGCTGGGAGGGGGGCAGCTGCAGCAGAATTAGCAGCTGCTGCTGGGGGGGGGGGGGGGCAGCGATAGCAGCAGCAGCACTGCCGGGGTGGGGAACGGCAATGACATCAGCAGCCGACAGCTGCAATGGCAGCAGCAGCAACCAGCGGCAGCAGTCTGCTGCATCAGAAGTCTGCTGCATCAACAGTCTGCAACAGCAGAAGCCATCAGAAGTCTGCTGCATCAACAGTCTGCAGCAGCAGGAGCCAGCAGCAGCAGCATGGGCTAGCTTTATACCGGTCGTCGTTGCCTCGATCTTCAGCCTCCGACGAGATTATTACCAGACGAAGAAGATCGGTCATAGAAAGTAGGACATGCATACGCTACAAAAGCCTACTGATGCTGGCGATGTATATGACTTTTGTTTGAGTTCTGGTTATTTCTTCTCGTGCCGTCTGGACGATGCACTCCAGCTGGGAAAGCCCAAAGGGTCATCTAACGACTCGGTGGTCCTCGTTGTGGGTTCAAATGGCAAAGCATTTACCACTAGCTAGCACCTAATGAGCATCAACAGGAATGCTACACAGGGTAGCAACAATAATAATTTATTAGCACCTAATGCTGGACAAACTACTCCGGACGAGCTTGTTTTTCTGTCGCGAACTGCATTTAAATGCATTGCTCAAATAATGCCGGCATACGTGCTAGGGTTCGAAGCTGCTATGTAATTTTGCTGCTCACTGAGGCTAATGTCACATAGTATACGAGGTCACGGGTTCGTATCCTTCTTTTGGTAAGGCTTTTCGTCCGTCAATAGTCAGCCTCTGTCACTATGCAGACCTTCGTTTAAGTAGCACCCGGGACAAGGTTGTCTCCGACGAAATGCACCGCAGCACGACACTACTTGTTAAGCTGCTCGAAAGTGCAGCCAAAAGCAGTTGTGGGCTCGAGCTATTCTGTATGCACGTATGCCTACTGGCTAGTCTGTGTGCCAGTCTCGACCTCTCTATTGGATGACTTGACTTTCAAGCCGTGCGACAGTTACGAGTAGTCACCGGACCTTAGGCAGGGTATAGAGCGAACGCCTTGTGGCAGCTAGCCTCGAGGGCTCATCGTATTCGACGATCGGTGAAAGATAGAAGATGGGATGTTCGCTACCAGTGTCCTCGACACTGGTCGGGGGGGGGGTCAAATTTCCTTCCAACTACCTTGACATGATCGCATTCTTTTCTCCGCTAGACCAGGATTCTCGCTGAGCGCATTACTTTTGCATTTGCTGAATATTACATGGCTTCAACTTACAAGTTGGATTATTGTAGAATGTACTTGCCCAAGTTTTAATCGACACGGTCACTCACAAGCCACCATTGTGCTAGCACATTGTGTTTGTGCTAGCACACTTGGCTGCTAGTCACTTTCGCACTAATTGCGAGCATGCCTGTAAAAGTGACTCGTTTTTATCCTTGGCTTATCCCTAGCTCTCTTACCAATTTAGATAGCACGTTAACCGATAAGGGCCACGGTGTCAGCAGCGGCTTTCGTGGTCGGCCTGAGTCATTGGCAGTTGGAGTGCTGTTATGACTGCACGAGCCTCGCTGTGCGTACTTCGTCGTGGGAATACCTGAAGCACGCAATACGCTAGCCTTAGCGGCACAGCACTCGACATACCTCGGGCAGCGCTAGCAGCAACACCGTACTAGAAAAAGTACAAACGCTAGGCTATGTATTACGGCGGATACGACTGGCGACTTCTGGCTGACTTCTAACAGCAGCTCGTTCTCAGCGATATGACTCACCGACCAGCAGGCCGTTGCTTCATGAGTTCGGTCAGGTGCACGCCTTATGTAGTAGCCAGGGCACGATTTATACAATAATCTCGTTCGTAAATAATTTCGCACCGCGCTGCTCACAAGCCTCGGCATATAGCGGCTATTCCATAAGCGGCTCGGCACTAATTCAGTGGCCAAGGTCATTGTTCGTAGTCGAGGTTCAGCTATCAAGCTCGTCGTCCATTGCATCTCGGGGCATTGCAGTGCTGACACTGAATCCCAGGCATACTCGTCGCAATTATTACCATTGAAAAGTTGAAATAGATAAATGTTTTCTCGCTTTGTTGCTTTCTGATGCCGTTCATTTATTCCCAAAAAGTTAAGCGACAGGCAATTATTGTGGCACAACCAGCGATTCTACTGCTAGTCTTTTAGTTCCGGTCAATCCTGTCTTTTTAAAGGCATCAAGTTTAAGTGATCGCCGTTAGCCAGTAAAAAGCCGACCGGATCTAGATTGAACATTTGAATTATTTTATTAACTAGTACATTGAAATTATTTTATTAACTAGTACTTTGGCAAAATGGGCCGCCCCAGAATAAGTTATATTCGTCAATTTGGCTCTACCCGATGCGTCGATGTTGTCCTGCAGTGCCTATAAGGCCACGGTGCACCTGACTACTGCTTATCGGGAAGGGATCGGACAATCGATTGCAGTACCTGAACGATTTATTGCAATCGGCTTAGTCGCATCCGCCACGTGGAGCTATTAGTGAATCGTTTCGTGGACCTATCGAGTGTATCGTGGACCTATTGAGTGTACCATAGCTTGGAAATATTGAGTATACCATAGCTTGGACCTATTAAGTGTACTGTAGCGTCGACCTATTGAGTGTAGCATAGATCAAAGGGGACGCCGGTCTCCTGCCGATTGCTCACGAAGATGCTACGATCGCACGGCCTAGTGGCGACTGATACTAGACGCAGCTTTGTTCACCTGCTAGCTTGATGTATGAAAACACGTTAGCTGATTTAACAATCTCATTTATATAGCGGCTGAAGAGCCTTGTCGGCTATCATTACCACCTGCAGTTGGCAATAAAGGATCGCCCAACTGCAGGATTCGAACCCACGACCTGCGATAGAAACGCAGTGTCTCGCTCTGGTTTTTATTGCATTGATTTTCTAACGCATTAGTACGATTCTATAAGTCTGTCGAAGGGCGCTTGGTTTTTCGCCAGCAAGTTTGACCTTTGACCGGTACTTCCTCATGTGCAGCTGCTAGTTGTCTTCCAGAGCTGGTTGGGGGAGGGGAACTGTCTTTTCGTGCGATTGATTAGCCAAATTGCAGAGGTAATCGTTCCGACAGAAGGCGGCAGCATCTGCATTAGGACAGCTGCAGCGGATCTACGAAGCAACAGCCACATGTACATTCTATCACCTGTTCTATCGCGTGCGAAAGACAAGAAACTGCCGTCCTTTCCTCGTTCAATCTCTGCTTTCCTTCATCTTTTAATGGAGCGCAGGAATAAGGAGTACACTGATGCGATATCGACCTGCAGTCTACCGCAAATTTGCAATTCACCACGGCACGATCTAGTTTTCTTAATTACCAAAGGAAAATGAAAAATCAGCGGAGAGAGCAAGTGGGCCTTCCCCGCCACTCATTTTGTCTGTCTGTCTCTCTCTATCCTCTCTGTCCCGTTCTCTCTTTCGTTTTCTATCCCACTCGTTCTCTCTGTCCCTCTCTTTTCCCCTCTTCCTCTCACTATCTCACTCTCTTTATCTCAGTCTCGCTCTTTTTCTCTACCCCTCTTTCTCTCTCTCTTCTTATATCTCTTCATCTATTTCCATCTCTTTCTCTATTCCCCTCTCTCTCTCTCTCTCTCTCTCTCTCTCTCTCTCTCTCTCTCTCTCTCTCTCTCTCTCTCTCTTTGTCTTCCTCTCTCTCTCTGTGCCTCTTTATCCACCTCTCTCTCCATCTCTCTCCATATATATCTCTCTCTCCCGCCCTCTCTCTATCTATCTCTCCCGCCCTCTCTCTCTCTCTCTCCTTTCCCTATCTCCTCTCTTTCAAGTACTCTCCCTCTATTTTTCTCCCCATCTCTTCCTCTCTCAATCTCAGCTTTGTCGGAACTTAGAGAGATTAGCTCCATCTTGTGCCCGCCTCTCAGAAAGCATGCTGATTAACAATAAACCCTCGCGATAATGACGTTTAAGAAGCGGCGACCTCAACAGAAGACCAGGGCAGAATCGGATTAGTGAGTAGCCGGGGGCGCATTCTTGATTCTGTTTAGTGGGAGAGATGTGCATGTCATAGGGCCACGGGGTGGGGGAGAGGGATCAAAGGGCCGCGGGGTGGGGGAGAAGAGATTTCACAACGACTTTGACAAAGCGATTCCATCAAGCGGATGGGAAAAATGGTCGCTACGCTTGATTTCAGACCCTTGTTGTGTTGACCTGCTCTTTCAGTCTCGTTCGCTCAATCCAGCCGAGCTAGGTGGCTGAAGGTCGTGAAGAGGCCTGTGGGGAATTTAGGCCTGGACTCTGGCCTCTCAATCCAGGTTAACGAAGTCGTCGCCGTCCGCTAGGTATCGATGTCATATTAACATGCGCTCGCCCGTCCGCCGACGTAACGAATCAAGGTCACTCAAGTGCTGCCTTTACCGGACGGAAAATACCATCTGGCTGTTCAGCCTCTATAATTGGGCGTCAGTTCAGCTAACGTGGTATGCGTTCCCTTAATCGCCAGGCCTCGGTTAAACGTTGGTAGTACTGTCTGTCGGTTGATTATTCTCAAGTAATGTTAATGACAAAGTATTAGTGCGACACGAGCGCTATATAAATGTGCTATCATTACTTGTTTTTTTTTATTAAAGTAGACCGTGCTGAGGACAACGAATGCTCTTCGTCGTGTGGCCGCACTGTTTTTCACTAAGTAATGTCTCACTGCCATTGCTGCTCCAGCAAGCCGCTTCGCATTCGATTTGTGACCACCGCACTCTATATTGATCGGCGCGAAGGTGTCAGGGGATTGGACCAACTCACGTGAGCGAATTGAATGTCTTCATGCGGTCTCGCGTAAACAACGCCCCTAAGGTGAGTAGCCGAGAGTAGCGGCTCAACTGGCTGCTGAGGATTGCCAGCTCTCACGACTACCGTCGGGCCACACGTCCGGCACCTCCAGACTGCCTTGATTTGCTTTCCTGGCGTACCTCGCTCAGGCTGCAGCATCGTGAGCGTCCAGCGAGTTCAGTTTTCGCAGGTCTGGGCGGTTTTGAGGAGGCGGTCCTTAAATCTTAACCTGGGTGCCACTGGTACTCTTTCAAAAGTTGTCAGCCAGGGCTCGCCATCTCGAATTCTACCGCCCGTGTACGTGAGCCCGTGTACGTGAGCCGAGGGAGACCCGCTGGGCTTTAGTTCTGCTTCGTTCCGCTGGCTCTAAGCAGCGATCGGCGCGGAAGGGGCGGGGCAGCGGGAAATGCCAAGGGCGCCGAGAGCAAAGGACGCCGCTGGAACGCATCGAATGCAAAGGGTCAGCGGTTCTCCGAGGTAGTACTTAAAGGCGGCACACTTGAAAACAGGCCGTTTGGCGAAGGTGTCGTCTGCGGCCTCATGCACACCGATGCTTGCTGGGTTGGTTGGCTGGCTGAACTCGGAGCAACTGTTACTATCGGTATTCAGTGGAACAATGTCCGTGTGGTTAACCGCTGGCTTTGCACTTGCAGCTGAAAGCGTGCATTGCTGACGTACTGCGGCCCGGATACCCACTTCACGAAGACTCGCAGCTGTTAAAATACCTAGCAGGTAGGCGCTGTGGGCGATACTTGCAATCAGCTTTGAGTATTTAAGAGTACGCAACAGCTGACTGTCCCAGGCCAGCAGCAGCTGCAGACGATCGCTTTATCAAACCCTCGAGGATGGCAGTCGATGCGCCAGCCGGCTGCTCACTGCTTGCTCTCCATTGCCGGAGGCGCTGCTGCTTGCTCTCTATTGCCGGAGGTACTGCTGCTTGCCAGCAGGCCCAATGAATGAAAGAATCTACTGCGTGCGATGAACTTTATCTAAATTTATTGCAGCAAGAAGATATGACGTCAAAAAAGCCGAGCTCATGTTTCGACAGGCAAGTTCTTGCTATACAAATGTCCTGACTATATCTTAGCAGCTGCGATGCAGAAGCCCCTGGATCTTAGCCACCAGGGGATTCCCAGGGGCTCGCACTTCACGACGCAGGTCGTAGGCTCGAGTCCCACTGCAGGCAATCCTTTATTGCCCACTGCAAGTGGAGTGGAAGCCACCAAAAGAGGCTCTTTTGCCACCGCCATATAAATGAGACTGTTCGATCAGGAGGCTTTACTTTTCCTTTACAATGTCCACGGCATAGCTGGATTGTTTCATGGCTATGCCCGGCGTCGTGAATTCGACGCTTCTCACCGTTAATGGCTCCGAGTGAGTCCGAGCTGCCGCGCGATGGTTCAGCCCAGTGGTTAAGCTGCTCGCCGAGCTCTCGCCTGAGCCCCATGTGAAGCATGTGTGAAGCGGTTGGATAGAGATTAAGTTCTATAGAGGGCGCTATACAAATGAATTGTATATTATGTATAGATCTTTTACCTCCACTAGGGCTAGTGCGTATGGTGTCTCATCATAGCTGAGCATTGCAACGTTGTCGTAAGGCAGAATTAATACACAGCAACGCGCGTAATGCTCACCGATCTCATCCACGTCGGACAGCACGATCGTTTTACTATGAGCGCAATATGATAGGAATCGTAGAACTTTTAGTATTTGGTGTTTCTGATAGACCGAGGCCTCGCCAATTCGTAGCCAATTCATCTGCAAATGAGTACCAATAGTTCAAGGGAAGTAAAAAAAAATACTAAACTCAACTTGAGCGGATACAAACAGCTTGTCAGATTAATGTAATCATGTTTACAAAAGCCTGATTTTTTCTGACGTAACTTAAGATTTTTGAAAGGATGCTGATTTAACACAGCCCCGATCCAGTAATAGCCAGCGAAGCAGACCAGTAAGCCCGTGCGTACAAATTATTCGCATTCGTCACGTCTTCGAATTTGCTAATTATTATTTCTTGAGGTAAGCAGTCAGGAGACAGCAGTGCACTTTACAGCAAATGTAAAGCGCCTAGAGAGAGATTAAGTTCTCTCAGGGCGCTTTATCAAGTGAATTATTATTATTATTTTTATTATTATGTATCTCCTCGCGATTAACTTCTGGCTTCCTTAGCGAGCAGCAGTGCGTCGTGCCTTGCCCAGGAAAGCATGCAAGCTGCACTAGGCAGTCGCCCATCTTCGGCGAGTTAGTCGCTTAATTTCGGCGCATATGTCTTTGCACTTACATAACTTACCGGTGCGTAGTCAATCGTGCTCAGATTCTGTCTAAGGAGTTTTGGTCACAGGTAGCGCGCAGGAGGTCTTTAAACTTCAGAAGCAACAGACGTTGAGGAAGAATTACTAGTGTGGGCTACGCTGAGATCACGACTTATTATATACAAGACCAAGGCGTGTTTTCTATCATGACTTCTAGCTGGGATCAGTAAGCATCATGCTTTTTATTCTTTTTGATTCTTAGACACGCCAGAGCCTCAAAAAGCT
The DNA here is from genome assembly GCA_009760855.2 of Cristatella mucedo. Classification (NCBI taxonomy): domain Eukaryota; kingdom Metazoa; phylum Bryozoa; class Phylactolaemata; family Cristatellidae; genus Cristatella; species Cristatella mucedo. The sequence goes on along the minus strand of WPIO01000001.1, from coordinate 18,304,695 downwards.
AAGATGACAGACCGTAAGATTTCAGTTTATCTGCAGAGGTGCTCGCTTAGGGTACGCTACCCAAAGTTTTGGTGTAACTGTTGCGTCCATCTTGATTCGGTATCGCTGGATATGCAGGGAGCTGAACCTGAATCTGCAGCCAAGTTTGGGCCTACACGAGCATTGCCTTGGCATTAAATCGAATGTAAAAATGTGAACGAGTACGTGGCCGGCTGTCATTAAAGGATCGTGTAGCTCTTAACTAAAACGTATGATAATGAAATGGCGGCGACGACTGTATTTTCGAAATCGTCCAGAATTGTTGCCTCGTAAAGGGAACTCAGAATGTGTGGATGTTTTTACGGAGTTTTAATGTCCCGCCTCCTGCATTCCCTAATAGTAAATTTCAGGCAGACCCCGGATCTTATCCCGGTGGTGGGAGTCTCTCTCACCACCGCCTACGTCGTGGGTTCGAGTCCTGTAGCAGATAATCCGATCCTTAATAGACCGCTTGGCGCGGCCAGAGCTCTTCTGCTGCTGCATGAATGAGGTTGTTGAGTCAGCCGAACTCCATTATTTGACTTGTAGTTAATTGCGCAGTAGCTTAAAAGGCTGTTTTCATGGAACACCGGAATTTTAATTTTTGACTATTAATTTTCCATTAAACCGTAGGTAATACGGATCAATGACAAGGAGAACTTCGCTGCTGCAACTAATATTAGGTTTCCTCAGACAAATGCTGTAACCATTGAGCCATAGAGACTGCTATTTCAATCGATCCTAGTGATGGACTTTGAAGTGTTTTCTACCTTTAATGGGCCCCTATTTAGTTAGTGCCTGCAATTGTGGGAGCGATGCAGCCTCATCACACCGTCAAATGTGAAAAGAAATTAAAATATGGATAAACTACAGAATTTTTAGCTAACTAGAAACTAATTAATTTAACAGAATGGTATGAGCTTAAGTATCGAGGAACTTACCTTTGATCTACGAATACCTGCTTTATAAGAAATCCAAAATGGTGCTTTCACTCGTGTTGGGAGACAGTGAAGAGCTCAGGGTCAGGGTCAGGGTCAGAGTATGTCTGTGCTTCACCTTCGTTCATGACCTGAGCGCGGCGGCGCGTATTTATTATTACACGAAGGACGACTTGCCTGGTTCGCGAGCCTTTTCTTTACGTTTAGTAGTGCAAGTAATTGGCATGTTTTCACTAATATTTTTTTAAGACGATCGCCGTAGTCCACGGCTAACAGCGACATCCCAAAAATGGCAGTTTGCACACGTTCGCGTGTGGCAACAAAGCCAGGGAAACCGAGTTAAAGAGCAGCGGACGTAGCAGCCTTGCTTGTAGCGGCTGAAGAAAGATAGAGGCTCTGCTCCCCCCCCCCCGCCTGCTCCAGGCCCTACAGAAATGCCTGCTAAAGACAAATCGTCGACGTGGGTAGCTAGATGCAAGCCACCAGGTTCGCTCTGGCTGGGACCCTGGGCTAGCGTACGACATACTGGAGTTTTCTGCAGCGAACTCAGTGCCTACGTGGTTTTCGACAATGCAACTCATCTCACGTAGCTAAGTTAAGATGCTAGTCAAGTGAGCCGTGTTTGGAGAAGTAAAGAGCAGCGGGAGTAGCAGCCGAGGAAGGCTGGACAGGAAGTGCTCGAGTCGGTAGCACACCGGTGGGCACACCGTAATCGTTACTTGTGCAAGTGAGCTCACGTGTCGAAACCTGCAGATCAAAATCTCCCATCGCCTAAAGCAGTCTTGTAGTGAAAAAAAATCGCTAAATTATTGTTCCAAGATTAATTACGATAAAGTAGGCACGAGAAGGCTGAAGTGGATGGAGCAACTCAGATAAATGAATAAATAAATATAAATAAAATAAATATAAATATAAATAAATATAATAAATATAAATATAATAAATATAGATATAATAAATAATAAATAACAATATAATAAATAATAAATAATAAATAATAAATATAAATAAATGTATAAATGGATCACAGCCATAGAGATGCCGTATCGGTTCATCGATGCCAATCCTTATGGGTCGGAGTGAGGATTTTGCTTTGTATCCCCTTAAATCAACTGGAAATCATTTGCTGCAGCATGGAATGCGTAGTTTATCTGCGGCTGCTCTCTGTCGGTTCCACCGTGTGCTTAGTGCTCTAGCTTCGTCGCAAACTTGTTTCGGCAGCCTTGCCGAGCGACGGTGCGATGCTTTGTAATTGGTGGGCAACTCATTTCCTTCGTCCGTCGGCTTGCATTTCTCGTAGAGCATGGAATTCAGAGAGAAGATGAGGTCAGACTACATTTTGAATGAATTCAAGCCCACGGAGGTGAGCCAAGCGACCGGCACCGTGCCGCTGCTCATTACCGACGTTTTCGGGTTCGCCTCACTTTGGCTCCGACGCTCCGGCGGGACTTTTATTTCGTGCTGGATATCTGTTCACTTCAGTAGGTTGCTCCTGTGCAACTAGTTAACGCGAAATCACCTCGCACTCGAGAGTGCTAAATAGTAGTTCCTGCCACGAAATGCCGACCGGTTTTAAACTGCCGCACCAACCGTGTGGCGGCTGATACTACGGAATTGAGAGCCAACCGCGAAGATCCACGTTGAGCACTCGAGCGAGCACTCGTGGCTATTTCTCGAAACTTTCGAAACGAGCGTCGGTTGCTTGGTGCAGAAGGCGGACGTTCTAGCTCGCTGTTTTTGTGCAGGTACTCTTGAAGTACATGACTGGAGGTATCGCCTGCTTCGACCGCGAAGGCTGTCCTGTCCGAATAGAGAAGTTTGGGAATCTGGACACAAAGGGCGTCGTCTATTCGTGCCATCCGCGAGAGTTGGAGCGCTTCAAAATATACGAGCAAGAGCACGCTCTGCTGCTCATGCGACAGCAGTCGGCCAAGGTGAGCTGCAGGACCGCAGGCTCGCGCCGTTTCGCGGTCAGACAGTTTCCTGTCCCAAGGAAGCTGTCCTTACTTCCGCGAGATGACAGCTAGCATCATGTCGGCACCTGCGAGCGGTGCGTGAAGCAGTGAAGCAGTCCTCGCGGCTTACGAAATCATTTCACCTTACAGCTTGGCAGGAAAGTTGACAAACTTGTCGTCATAATGGACCTGGACAACATTAGCACCAAGCAACTCTGGAGGCCAGGTGCGTGACGGCAGGGCCGTCTGAAGGCATTAGAGAGGCATACCCTTTAATTCTGCAGCCGCCTTCGCCTTGTCTAATACACCTGCTGCACGTGCTGCGTGTCACGTGTCGTGGTGGCTCGCTTTTTTTGGCTAGGCCAAGGAATGAGCTGCTTCGGTCTACTATTGGCTGAATTATTGTGGATTACAGGATTGCAATTGTACCTCAACTTGGTGAAGCTGCTAGAGGACAACTATCCCGAGTTCGTGAAGAGACTGATCGTTGTCAATGGTGAGTGACAATCAGATGTGCACATAAGTGTGCACATCTGCATGCTGAATTTTACAGGTGAAGGACAGGCACTATGCGGCATTTCTGCTGGCGTTTTTAATTAATCAATTGACTATCAGTAATAAGAGACAATACAATACACGTATGTACGGGTTTATAATATCAGCACATGCGAGTAACTATCAAAGACTTTTAAGAATTGGTTACAGTAGCTGCAGACGTTGTCCACCACTGCATATGCAAAGTACTTGCAGCTGACATTTGTGTCGCTGTGCGTAGACACAGGAATGAACTAATTTGTAAAGGCGATACGTAAATGCATAGATGAATGGCAATAGTAAATAGTTAGGCTAAAGCCTATTAGAAAAATCTTTTTCTAGGCACTTGGCACATATGCTTGAATGAAAGCATATTACGCGGTTCGTGATAGGATGCATAATTTCAGCACCTGCAAGCACGCAAAGAGCACTTCACAAGGACAAAGAAAAAACAGAGATTGTTAGCAGCAGTTAGGAGCAGCAGCAGGATTTTTAGTTTTTTTTTTAAACTTCGCCAGGTGATGTCAGTCGGATTGACTTCCAGGCTTTGGGACCATACGAACGGAAGGGGTAGTCTCCAAAGGATTTAGGTTCGCTAGAGACATAGCCGAAGACAACTAGTGTCAAAGGAGGAGTGGCTGGAATGATTGTAAACCTGATCAGGAAATAGTCCAGCATGGTAAGTCGGAGCTTTAGGGTAATGGGACTTAAAAGTGAGTGACAGCGTCATGAAGTCGATACGATACTTGATGGGGAGCCGGTGCAGATGGGTGAGAAATAGTTTAATATTTTGCAGTGAAAAATAAGGAAGTGCAAATTGCAAGCTCTGGGCCCCTTATGGAGACATTGAGCAAATCCAGTTTAAGTGAATAGTCTATCTTAGCCAGTTGATCTTATTGACTGTTATTAGCAGAGACGGTTGTGTTATTTTGATTGGAATCGTTGATCGCAGGACGAATCATTCAAAAATTAGTTGGTAATAGGAATGGTGCATCGTTGGGGACTACTAATCTCAGGACGATTGAGTACAGCTGATCGGTCGCAAGAACGATGGTTCGGGAGACAACTAATTGTTGAGAAGCAATGACGGCGAAATTATTAGAACTCCAGCGCCTCAGCTTTGAAGTTAACATCTTCTATGATTTTTTTTTGGCTTCAAAAGTCTCCAAGCGTTTGATAGTTGTGCAGCAGCACTTGCTAGGTTTCTTCTTAGTCTCAGGCAGTAGGCAGGTTAGTCGATAAGGCTCCAGCAATGCCGTCAGGAAGCGCTCCGTATTTCTTGAAAGTCTAGTCGCTCCGTACCTACATACATGTACGAAGCAGTGGCCTTGTGCTTAAGGCAGTCCATCACAGCCATAATAGTAACAGTAATAAATATAATATATAAATAATAATAGTCTTACTACGGCCGGAAGCTGCTATTCAAGAGGGATTGAGCTCGTATAGACTGCACTGATACAACTATGCTACTGGCGATTGCACAATTTCGCTTCTAAAGAGCCTCCCTTCCCTTCGCACACAGGAAAATTGAAAGCAATTCTTTAATTAATAGTCTTCTCAACTACTCACGCTGGACTAAATTCCCGTTACGCGAATATCAATCGGCGTGCCCCGCTTTGGCTACAGACCCGGACGCTGTGCATCCAGCATCCAGGTACCCGATGGCGGGTCTCTTTAGTCTCTGTAGAATTACGGTGGCACGCTTACCTAGAGCATGCCTACTTTGGCTAGCTTTCCCACGATGCAGACTCTGTCTGAATCGGCGTGCCGAGATCGGTACCACCCCGCCCGGAGGAATTTTGAACACCCCCTTTACAATAGATAATGAGTATGACACTCCATTTTCGGCACGAGAACCTGAAGCTGCACGACATAGACACGACACCGGAAGTACCCCCCGGAAGTCTCTTTAGGAGACCCCTTCTTTCTAAAGAGACTTCTGTTTGGCCCCATTTCCAGAGTGGCCCGTCGGGCGGCTCGGCCTTAGGCGGCCTGCCCGACGGGCTCAATTAGCACCCTATCAGAAAAGAAATGGCTGCCTCCTTATCGCGAGGAACCACTTACAGACATGCGAGCAGCTGTCTGCTTCCTCCGAAGAATATCGGCGTACCCTCTTTGCGGACGAGGTGAAGGTTGTCGCACCCCATCGGACATTTCTCTGGAAGTAAGTGCCTTAAAAGGGTTTTTGACGAAGGCAACCTGGCCGGCTAACATCACTAGCCATCTCCAAGCCTCGTAGCGCCATATCTGGAAGACTGGTAACAATCAGGGGAGACTATCAGGCTTTGAAGGGGAGGGGGCTAAAGGTGGAACCACGCTGTGAATGTCGCCTTCCAGTTAGCGCGCCGATGGCTGTGCCCTCTAATCCCTTGCCTATTACCCTGACCCCTAATGCCTTTACAGCCCTGCCCGTGACCAGCTGGTTATGGTCAATCGTCCCCTGATCAATTACAGTCTTATTATTAAACTTCGGAACCTGCCGGCTCACTTTTGGCCTGGCGATCCATCCTGTTCATTGCTAGCATAAGATCAATCTTTGTTGCCATTTGTGTCAACTGCAGCCTTCTCCTGGCTTCTCATGCACCCACTTTCCTTCTGTGTGGCTGTTCTTAGTGCAAAGGTGTAAAATATTTGTTATTGCTTGAGACTCTAGTAAGGATCCCAAATTTTTTATGAAGAGGCTTTTTTATGAAGAGGTTTTATACGTAGGTCTCATGTAACAATCATTATTAGCATCAGACCAACTCTGGCGATGTATCGTATATAGGCCGATGTAGGAGGGAGAGAAACAGTGAAGTGACCAAGAATGACTAAATTTAATCATATATGTTTTTACAAGACACTAAATTTAAGTCGAAATAAGGGGTGCCGATTAGAGAATCAATTATTATTGTGCCACTACAAAGTTTTCCGGTTGCTAAGTGCATTAAAGTAGAGGGAATTATCAGAACTTTGAATTCTTTTTGTAAATTTTTATGTCTGACTGGCGGTTCTTTTGTACCCAGCAGTCTGCCCAGCAGTCTCAATGGGTGATATGCGTGACCTGTAACAGATCTAGTGTTTGGGGTGTTCATCCGGGTGATTTTTTGGATAAAAGACAAAGTGTCATCACAGCACATATCCTGCATATTATGGGTAACTGACTACGTAATGTTTTAACTGCAAACACTACAAAAGTGTGGCCCGCGAAGAGCCAAATTTTGTTGCTCTGAAATGTGTTTCTCTGGCGTATGGAGATTTCATGTCCTAAGTTTCAATTTGTTTCTCGAGGTCCCGATGCATTTCGCGATGGTCGTGCACAAATCGTCGGTGGCGAATCGTCTAGTTGTTTACGCAATTTTGTAAGTGCTATACATTGTCCAGCATTCCTGAAACAGCGAATGCTTTCTAGCTTGTTTTAGTAGACTTTTCGCTAAGCTGTAATTCATAACCTTAGTACTACTGTGTGGCACACACACAAAATGATATGTAACCTGGGTTATGTGCCAGCAGCTACACCCCGGCGACTGCTAATAGGCCATGCAGTCAGTTTTCCAGCGTTGCCTTGTAATGCCACTCCAAGAGCTTGCATAGCTTATTGCCTATCTGCAAGAATGTGGCGATATTTCAATTTGCACCGACGTGCTCAAGATTCCGCGAGACAGGCGAGCTTGAAATGCATCCGCTTGCAGCTCCCAGGATATTTCCCATGTTCTACAAGGCCTGTAAGCCGCTCATAAGTGAGGACATGCGAAAGAAACTACTGGTGCTAGGCAGTGAGTACCAACCGTAGCTCTATTTCGGCGAGTCGATGTTCGCGCCTTCTCATGTTGCAGCGAAGCTCTATTTCGAGCTCCCGCTGTCGTCGTTCAGGTGAGTACTCAGAGGAGCTACTCAAGATCATCAGCCCGGAAGAACTGCCCGGCTTCCTCGGCGGTCAGCAGACCGACCCCGACGGCGATCCGCGCTGCACTACCAAGGTGTGCCGACCGTTTTAGATCGGTTTTCATTTCACCACGATAACGCTCCGCAGCCACTGACTGACCCGATCGTATTGCCGCTCGAAGCTTAAACTATGCAAGGCGATCTCCACACGCGGACTATGAGGGCCTTCCTACCTAGAGAAGACAAGCTTCTAAAGGGTGCACACAGGGTGCAGCACGGTTCGATCTCGACGTGCCGTCGTTTGTCGCAGGCACGAGCTTGCTCCGAAGCACCTAGTGCTGCAAGCGGGCTATAGCGGCATGAAGTCGAAAACAGACAAAGCGCTCATAACGGCGGCGCTAGTCTCAGCTGCGAGCGTGACGACGACGACTAATGCCGGCGAAGAACTGAGCCTCGGAATCGCAGCTGGCGACTTGTATGCCAGCTTGTATGCCAACTTGTATGCCAGCACGCGCATGCGCTGACAGTAGTACGGAGCGCGGCAGATAGCCTCCATTCCATAAGATAAAAAGTCATGTCCATAACGCAGAGAATTCGATTGATTCGTCTTGACGGATGGTCGCAGTCTTTTCATTGCTAGCCCTTGGGCAGAACACTCGACTGGCGCTCAGTTCGGCTCTCCACAGCCCTCCGACCCTTGACCTCTCGAGCTCAGCCGCTGCCTGGCTCAAAGCCCAGAGCTCGACTGACTGAATATTACATGAGGTCGACTTTTATGCCTCATAACCATAGAATATCGCGTAGCTAGTTCTTAGCAGCTATAAGTCAGAACTCGCGAATAGTTAATATATCTCGGCAGTAATCTTGCTGATCTAGCCCGCCCTTGTTTCGCTAGCAACGAAATCTACATTGCAGATTCGGTGGGGTGGTACAATTCCCGAATCTTACTACCTAAAGGATCTCGTCGACACGGATAAGATGATTTCCGATGTTATTGCGGCTGGAAACAAACTCACACTCGATTTTCCAGTCAACAATAAAGGAAGCGTTTTAAGGTACACGCACGCATGACCTTGCCCTACTATACATTTTGTTAAGGAGTATTACATATTTATGATTTTATTTTGCCTGATACATTTTTCTAGATGGGAATTTATGACAGATGACTACGACATCGCATTCGGTGTCAGACGCGCTCTGCAGGATGGGTCAAGCTATGAAAACGTCATTCCGATTGAGAGGGTGAAGAGTCATGTCGTTCCAGAAGACGGCAGCTTCCTGTGCGACGACTGCGGTATCTGTAAGTAGCGATTGTCGGAACTGAGTTGTTTTTGTCACCGTCATAGTGCCCGCCATCGATGAGTGATATTTACCGAGCTCTTGTACTGACTGCGCTGTAGCTCAGTGTGTAGTGTCACTTGCCATGATAGCGTAGGTCCTCCTGAGTGGCAAGGGCATCCATATGAAAGCAGCTGTGAGTGTGACGCAGACGAGCTGCCGCTACCAACTCGCTGACTTCTCGTCACGAGGAGGCCCGCCCAAGAACTTGCTGCGTATCCCCATGATTCACTGGTATGAACTTAACAATTGAAAGTCTTTTGATCGAAGTCTTTTTACTCGACGGACTACAGCATGGCGCTGTACGAGCTGCGAAGGTCAAGGGGAAACCCCGGAGCAGATGCAGCTTGTTGGGTTTAGCTGTAATTCGTACTAGACGGAGATTCTTCGCCAGAATTCTCTATGGGTCATGTGAATGAAGACATCGCTTATCTTGGTTTTATTCTAATGCATACGTGTTTAAGTGCAACAGCTTTCTCTCTCTCTCTCTCCCCCCTCTCTCTCTCTCTCTCTCTCTCTCTCTCTCTCTCTCTCTCTCTCTCTCTCTCTCTCAGCCGATGCCTCTTATAATAATTAAGTAGACTGAATAGTATAATTTGCAGCGAATTGCGTGTTGCACAGAAATAAAAAAAGTTTGTTTCTCTGGTTTTTTTACACTTTCAATACAAGTGTCTATGGAACTAGCTGCTTGCCATATAGCCTTGTGTTGTTGCAATACCTGGATGTTTCCTTGTTACTCTTAGTGTATTGAGCTCTGTCTTGACAAATCTTGCAGGGCTACTTGGACACTGCTACTCCCGCCACTTTTATCTTGCTTGGGAATTCTCCCAAACGTATATTATGTGTATACAGTTAACATGGCTTTCCAAAAAGTTCCCACTGACAGCTTCAGTGACCGTAAATCTCAGCACGGATAAGGCTCTCTCTAATCCTTGTCGTGTGTTTGAGTCCTGCATCAGGCAATCCTTTATTGCACTCAAACATGGTAATAGTCACTTGGACTATTTTGCTGCTATATAAATGAAGCTGTTGAATCAGACTGAATCATTCTTTGCTGCCTTACTTTATTTTTAGAATGCTATTTGCTAGACCAGATATAACCAGGAGAGAGCTCTAGATGTGCATTGCTTTCTGAGCCTACTGCCAAAACGGCCATTCTTGTTTATTTCTTTCTTTTTGTTTCTTTGTTGTTTTCTTGTTCAAAAGTTTGTTTCTTTCTGTTTTTACACACTACTCATCTAAATCGGCTAACTGCTGCTTGCTATCTGATTTTAACACCGTTTAAATCAACTAAGAAATAATTCAACCTCCAGGAGGGTTCAAAACCGGAACTACAGCATCCTAACTTCGAGACATTATTCACGTAGCTTCTTGGGTAGTTGAACTATAGACGCATAATGCTGCGATGACTACTTTAAATCCGGGCTGCTAGCGGAATGAGGGTCCTGTTATTAATGGTCTGCTTCCTGTCACAGGAATTTGAACACTGCGACGCGAGCGTTCTGTGTCGACGGGGCCATCGGTGCTTTATGCGCACGGTGCATTGTAATTTTACATAAGCTTGGGGACAATTTAAGATTTATTGAGCAACAAATAGGCTTTTATCTGCAATACTGCGCGCAACGATACTGCTTCACTCCGATATCATTCAAGTGGAAGTGCCGCCGCAGAAGCTCGTCGTGCCTACTCATTCTATCATTCTAGATCAAGTGATCTTCGATAACTCGTACTCGTGGTCGCGTGCAAAGAAGCTGTGGTATTCCATAGAGGTGCTTGACAGCGAGCCTCTGGCTGACGGAGTGGACGAAGGAGAACCAGAAGAAGAATCATCATTCTTGTAGTATTCTCGATGTACAGACACTGCGACATTCTTGTAAGAGTTGTTGTGACTTTATAAATATATCTCAGGGACGTGGATGCAAGGCCTTGCCTTGCTAGATTTGCGCTACGGCTTATCCATACAGTTTTCAGAATAGCTGTACAACTGGATATGTTATTGCCATTTGGCATATAACTTCTGTCCAAATAATGCATTCGAAATGGCAGAGAGAGAGAGAGAGAGAGAGAGAGAGAGGAAGAGAGAGAGAGAGAGAGAGAGAGAGAGAGAGAGAGAGAGAGAGAGAGAGAGAGAGAGAGAGAGAGAGGAGCTGACTCAGAAGGGCCTCTACACAATTTTCTCCTATTTTCTCCTTGATAGCAGCCAAAAGAAGTTCTCTTCCGTTTTGCGAGGATACTCGTCTTATGAGACGTTCTCGGTTACGGAATATAATTTCAGGCATTATCGATGCTAACTTTTCGCCAACTGAAAACTTAAAGTGTCTAGCTTAGCGACGTAGCTCTAAATAAAACTCGCTCTATGCTAATTTTTAAAGGCTAGTCAATTAAAGTTAGCTGCCAGGTTCCTAGTTTTTGAGCTTCTCATAATTATATCGAAGGATGCACTGTGCATTAATGTTTCTGCTTTTAAAATACGTGAAACACTCAATATAATCCATTATAATTTTGACACTCCTCCAAGTTAAGTTTCTTGCATATTTAGTAAATTTAAGAATAATAATAATAATGCACTTGATAAAGCACCCTCAGAGAACTTAATCTCTCTCTCTAGGCGCTTTACATTTTGCTGCAAAGGGAAACGCGATTGAATGGAGTGTAATATCCTGCTTAATAAACAGCACGAATAACATAGTTAGGGGTGACATGCACAGGGTCAGCATGCAAGTGTGCTTAGTGGCAGCATGCACAGTGTCAGCACGCATAAGCACATGAAGGACGAATCACAGGGACCCACTAAATGCTGTCCCAAATAGGTGTGTTTTCAAGTTATTTTTAAATGTGGTCAAGTCAGGGGATGTTCTGACGCAAGTTGGGAGGGAGTTTCAGGCTTTGAGAGCACACGAACTAAATGCACGGTCTCCAAACGATTTATAACAAAATACAAGGGTTTTTACCAAACCGTTTGAAGAAAGATATTAAACCCCAGACGGATGGCTGATCTATGCACGGATTTAAAGAGACCGAAATGCCTACGCAATCACATTGCTTCGTATTCCGGAGCCAATGCTTCGGAAAGCCAACCAAATATAGGCTACTTCTTGTCTGGAAGCTGCATAGAATTTCTATTTTTGGCCTACGAATACGCGGACGTTTGTACTAGTACAGGCGAGCATACGTATGAAGCAAGAGTGCTGCACAAGTATTTCCTCGCTGCCTGGGCGATATTCGTTTTGTCACGCGATGAAATGAATTTCCGTACGCATGTGCTTATGAAAACAGTTATTCCAAAAGGAGTAATAATAATGATTATCAAGATAAAAATAATTATCGTTTGTATAGCTTTCCAAGGGAACATAATCTCTACCAGGGCGATTTTCAGCTGCAAGAGAATTAGTATCCAAGGTTGAGGGACATGCACAGTATCCATCCTGCTAAAGCAACCGAATGTCCGAAATGCTTAGGCTACCACGAGATCAAGCAAACTTGACGACACTCGTGGCCGTCGGTTAATATGAACACTGGCTAATAAAACGCACTAAATCATGTGCAGGTACGCACACAAAGAACACGTAATAATAATATTAATACACTTTATAAAGCGCCCTCAGAGAAATCAATCTATTTCTAGGCGCTTTACAATTGCAGTAAGCGAAGCACGATCGAATGGTTAGTGGTACCTTGTTGAATACAGATTAACAAGGTTAGGGGTGACATGCACAGGGTCAGCATGCAAGTGCGTTTAGTGTCAGCACGCACAAGCACACAGAAGACGAATCGCAGGGAAATCACACTAAACGCTTAAGTGGAAAGGATTTGTTCACGAAGGGAAAGCGAAGGGAAAGCAGCCTTCCGGAACAGATGCTCCTTGGCTGCTGAGGCTTACAAACTGATGGAACATGATTGGCGGGTATTTACTGTCGTCGGAAGCGAGTGCCGTATGAGCTGAAGGCTCGATCGCCGACATGATATTTCCGTCGAATTCAAAGGACGACTAGATGACTCGATGCCGAGGCATGATGTGGCCGGTTCGAGAGCACGTGACGGGAGGAGCGAGGAGGTCGGCTAAGATAGCCTGATGCAAGCGAGCGAAGTGACCTTTAGGGCCGGACGAAGGGTCTTCGAGGAATTGATTCGACGCATGATAAGGACCGCGATAGCACAGTGATAAGCACCGCGATAGCACAGGAGACTCGCTCATCAAGTCCCAGGTCGAGGGTTCGAATCCTGCAGTGAGCGATCCTTTATTGCTAAAGGCAAGGAATCGTAACAGCCTTTAAGGCTCTTCTTTCTTCTTTCGGCCCTCTTCTTCTTCTCTCTTTATTCCTTCTTCTTCTTCTTCATCTGCCGCTATACAAATGAGGCTGTTGACTCAGCTAATAACGGAGAGCCTGTGAAGCTCGGACAAAAGCGAGTCGTATAGCAGCTACTCTGTTAGCGATAGATTGGACGAGCTGCTGAGGTTTCAAACTCAAGCTGCAGACGATTGAGGGCATCTGCCGGGAGTCCTGAATAAAAGGGATTGCAACAATCTAGACGCCGTGTCACAAGCGGGTGAACTAGTTCGGCTGTCTACTCTTATCAAAGCACGCCCTCAGATAAAGCGCTGCAGTGAAACCGCGGAGCCACAACCGACCAACGTTGAGACGTTGCTAAGAGGAAAAAGTCTCGGAGTGAGCGGCAACTTTCTGCACTGCTTTGCATAGCTAGGAATGACGTGCTGCATTCATCATACTTCCTCTTAATTCAGGCGCCGTCGAAGAGTGCACGCACGAGGCGATAATCCTGCGATAGGACAGTAGAGTTTTATTTACCGTAAATGCGCTGTCGATGCTCAATAGTCTTTCTAAGGGGTTCAAATCAGGCGAATGGCGGGGCTACTGCAGCAGCAGCACCAAATGAGGATTCATCAACGCTGTCGAAGTTCAGTATTTCAGACGGTCGCAAGCGAACTTAGAAGACGGATATCTCAAGCAGTCACAGCCCAACTTAAATCAACCGGCGTTGAGGTCAGACAAGACAAGACAAAGTAGAAGGTGGCAAACCTAAGCCTCTGACCACCTGCGACATCGCTGAGCAATCTCACGTGTCTCTGGTAAAACTTGCATTATAATGGAGTGATTGTGAACGGTAAACCAGCACCTGCGTACGGGTTGGGCCAAATCAAGCCTCACATGGTAGCTTTACAGGTTGCATCATAAGAGAATTAAAAGGAACTAGTCACTGCAGGTGGTTGTTAGGATTATTTAGCCTTTGCCTTCTCGCGTGACCGCCGCCGGTTCCTGCGATAGGAGTGGAAGTGGCTGACAGCCCCGGCAGCAGCCCGCCGACGCAGCAGCTTCTCCCCAGTCAGTCAAAAAAGGGGGCTGTCACTAGACACGCACACGCAACTTGCTCGGCGCGTCGGTAAGCTTGTCCTCCTTTTAAGCTCTCACTCTATCTGTTTTCCCTGGCCATTCAAATCCTTCTTTTTGATGAATCCTCATTTGGTGCTGCTGCTGCAGTAGCCCCGCCATTCGCCTGATTTGAACCCCGTAGAAAGACTATTGAGCAATATCGACAGGCGACAGAGAGGCGTAGTGTTCGGCCTCACATGCAGCTGCAGCTGACCTTTTCAGTAAAGCTCGGGCTCGATGGAATCGGCTAAAGCAGAAGAGACAACGCAGAAGCTGCCAGAACCTCTACCAGTGGCCAGACAAGGAGAGTCAATGCGAGTCATTATGGGTTGAAGTCGCACTAAACGCATACGCATACCGATAGCATATGCGTCTGTGTTTTTCTTTTAGGTCTGTCAATAAATACTTTCACGAGCTGCTTCCATCCCCGGCGTTGATGAAAGCATTCTCAATGTACGAACGAATTTACAGTGACAGCAGTTGTGGTCATACTGCGAGGATTTCTTTACGCTGATTGCAAAGTGGCAAGAAATTAATTGTGCGATAATCTACGGTCAAGGCAGCAAACAAGCAGAAACATTGTCATAAGCAGGATTTGGTGCTCCGGAAGTTGAGCTGATTTAAGCTCTAGGCTTTGAGCCTTACCAGAGTTGTTGCATGCCATGGCCAGTGTTGAATGCCTGCAACCATCGGTCCATGGCAAATAGACTCGTCTACGATGTGGACGTATAATTGTTATCCTAAGGCATGAATGCTCTTCGCTACTGCCGCGTCTATTGTTATAATAATGTCGGCATACCTGCGTGCATTGTACTTGCTAGTCGCATGTGCCATGAAACAAGATTCAGGGCCTCGCCGACATTCGTCGCACGTCGGCAGAGACTAGAAACGTACGAGCGCCGCGTTTGCGACCTTGTTCTGTCCGGAAGTGGAAGCCGCTACGCCACGTTCATAATAGCTCTTCCCGCTCAGCGCGCGCGATCGAGCAGCCACTGCACAAAGAGACTTCTCGTAGCTTCTCTGATAGGCTTTTTCCAACGGCTTCGTTGCCGAGCTTTTCTTTCAGCTTCACTAAGCCGCCGAGCGGGGATGCAAGGACCGGAGGCTCCGCTCACTACAACGCTCACGCGTCGAGGAGCGAGAGTACCGGGGAGCGCGAGATTGCGCATCGTTGCCTCTAAGGGAGAGAAGGCGTCGGTTTCCTATCATGCGGCAGATAAATTAACGATGAAATGGTCCGATGTGGTTGGGCATTGACAGCGCAATGAACGGAGAGAATCCCGTCGTTAGGGAGAGGAGAGCATGAGCGAGCGACCTTGGCCGGCCACGTCTTCTCTGCGTGGGACGCTGCTTCCGCGCGCGGGTAGCGCCTGGCGCGCTGCTGCCTTAGCAGCTCGAAGAACCGGACAGGACTACAATAAAAAAAGGAAAGATTACATTAATGTAAACACTGCAAAGACAGTAACTAATTTATAGATGGTAACGGTGTCGCTCAGGCACATACAGTTGGTGCAGAGCTCTGCAGCCAGGCTTGTCTGTCGTGAGTGTTGCAGTTGCCACACCACACCACTTCTCACCAACCTGCACTGGGTCCCAGTCAAGCAACGCATCGACTTCAATTTTTTGTCACTCACTTTTAGGTTTCTTCATTCTTTAGCTCCAGCCTACCTATCAGATCTACTGCCACACCAGGCTAAGCATCGAATCACCCGCTTTCGGAATCTAATTTTTACCTATACCCCGTACGAATCTCAAATTCTTTGGAGATCCGTGCCTTTAGCTCGTATGCTCCCAAAGCCTGGAACTCACTTTCGATCTGCGTCACATCTATTGACTTGTCAGCAATTAAAGAGAAACTAAAAACGCATCTATTTATGACTGCATGTAGTGGGTCTCTGTGATTCTTCCTTAATGTGCTTATGCATGCAGACGCTGTGCATACTGCCACTAACTACATTTGCATGCTGACCCTGTTCATGTCGCCCCAAAAAATGTTATTCTCGTTGTTTATTGAGCATGCTATCACTGATAGTTCGATCGTGCTTCCTTTGCAACAAATGTAAAGTGCCTAGAAAGAGATTCAGTTCTTTGAGGGTGCTATATCAAGTGTACTATTATTATTTTTTATTAAGAGTCACGGGGTAGGGCTGTTTCAGCCAATTTAATACCCTTAAAATGGAAACGCTATCATACATGTATTTGGAAGCCTCTGTACCGGATGCTGTTAGAACAGAGGACCGGCTGTTACTGTGCAGTAGGGTATCAGCAATGCGGGCTTGAATTCAATCGCAGCTACTTGCCTCTTAAGGATTGAACAGCGAACGGTGGCCTAAATAATGCTCCAGCAAAACTCTGACCGATATTAACTAAAAAAGCAAAGTCACGAGCTCTGCTGCGAAAATCCGCACTCTGAGCCGTAATCCTCAATCATTGACTGGCAAACTTCTCCTTGCCCAGGAATTACTGCCTTAAGAATGTAGACCGTAGCAAAATTCAACTCGAACAGCCTTGGCGAATTCTGATATGCGTTGAAATAAGCCAATATTCGTCAGGGGGACCGATCTAAGGGTGCTCTGATTCAATTTATCGCTATATAACTTTGGGAGTAGGGGTTTTCAGCACAAGTTTCTATAAAAAAGAAAAGTAAATACCGATTCAATGTCAAGGATGACATTAGTGTTACGTTGTCAAAGATCACTGGGCAGTTTAATCTTCTTATACAAGCTAGCAAGAACAACATTCTCATCAAAATAGATCTTTTAGCAGAATTAAAGTTTGTATTTTCATAGTTGAACATGATAATTGTATTTCATTTAATCAAGGGATGGCTGTTAAATTTTGCACAAAAATATTAAGGAAAATAATGTCATGCTAAGATTTTGTTCTTTGTTCATACTTTGGCTAAGTCGTGTACTGGGCTATCGAATTTAACTAAATAAAGTATTGTAGCCGAGTTCCAAGGTCAGAGGCTAGTTCCCGCCAAACCCTAGCCATACTCCGGCCACGCTGCCACTCGCCATGCCGCTGAGCTAGGGTAAGACGAGCGGCCGTCAGGTTAAACCTCTTTATAATAACGCTTGCGCCAACAACAACAGGGAAACTAAAAAAGTCTACAGGGAGGGTCATATACACAGTATACTATGGGGGCGCAAGACGACGCAGCAAGCGCGAACAAACATGTTAGTTGGGGTCAGTCGGCTTCTGCAGTCCTGTCGTTGTACCGACTCCGAATCCAACAGTACGAGCGTACGCCGTCCAAAACCCGGCTGGCTGAATAACTGCTTGGCTAGTCCGAGTCGACAACTACCACAGTCGTGAGCTTCCACCGAAAGACGCCAACACACAGGGGGAGGGGGTCACGAACACGCTACGCGGGGAACGCGGAATATACAAGTCTCAACAACGAGCGAGCTATCCAGCTCCGCTCGGGCCTTGGGTACCCATCGCCTTGCGTGCGTGGCAGCATCGCCAGAGCACGCATGCACGAATCCAGGTGCATAACTCGGCCAGACCGGGAGCCTCCAACACCACGACTTACTTGGCCAACTTCTCCTACCCAAGAGCCCTGGTGAACTCGCGTCACCGCACACATCCGGCCATGCCGTAGGTCCGACCCCGGCCTAGCCGGTGACCCTCATTACAGCCATCCGGTCCCAGCCAACCGAGCCTAGCCTGGGTACAGAATATAACATAGCATGCAAAGTTGTGCTCATGTGCTTTTTTCTAGGGAGGCGTCCATAGCCCAAATTAGATTTTCAAATGGGTCCGAAACTAAAAATAAAACATTTAAAAACTCTTGCAATACGTGACACCTAAACAGGACGTGAAATGAGCGAGCGACACACCATCACTCGCTCTATAGTTGCCTTCTCGGTAAGATTGCTCTTCAGTCATTGCTGTTCAGTCGCACTACCTGTGCTAGCTAATGGAATGCAGCTGAATAAAATAAATAAATAAGTACTAGCTGATTTAACAGCCTCTTTTTGTATAGCGACAGAAGAGCCTTTTACGACTATTACCACCGCTTGCAGTGGCGATAAAGGATGGCCCACCGCAGGATTCGAACCGAGTGTGTTACGGAGAATCTACTAACTCTCTACCATACCCAAGAGTTTAGGTACGCAGCGCCTACAAAGAGATTCAGTTCTTGGAGGGCGCTAAATAAATGCATTATTATTACTATTATTATTAATATTAGTATTCTACGAGTCGCCATTCGCTGGGTCGAGAAATCGAGCCGTTGCTAATTCAGCGGCCTCGGAACTTCACAGAGTGAGCAACCCAAGGCGGTCAGCACTCAGTCACGCTAGCTTGAGGATTTACACGCTATGTTTGTGTAGGCGGTCGCACTTAAGCCTGGAATCCTTCCCAGTACCAGAAGTCAGCAGCAGTTAATGTGCTTCCGGTCCGCCGACTCGCTCTGGCTAGCTCAGGGGAGCGCTGCTAAGCCCGTCGGGCGTGGCGTGACGCCGTAGCCGCTGCGCAAGCGTATCCTGCGGAGGGAGCTCGAGTCTCCCTGTACGAGCCTCCAGTGAGCAATGCCACCTCGCAGGTGGCTACAAGTGGGAAGACGCTAAAGCTAAAGCTGTGAGCGCGTAGCGAGAGCAGACGGCGCCGTCGCGCGTCGCGCTGTCCTTGTCCGTGTTCCACGATAAAAAGTCCGTGCTCGTAGCGTAGAGAAGTGAGTCTATTTGATGGCGACGGTGAGTTAGTCACAGGCGCCGTCCAGCATCGGCCATGGCGGCGTGCAGTGGCTGTCGCGCGGCGCCCTGAGCCACGCTGAGCTGCCGACCGGCGAGACGCCTCGAGCGCTCGAAACGCCCCTCCGCCACCACCGCGGGCTGAGCTCAGCGCCTAGAGAGCCCGGCCCGCTGCCTGCCACGTGACTTACGTTTTTTTTATACCGCCTGGCCGCGGACTTTGGCATAACCTGTTCTTAGTCGTTATGATTCAGGAACCGCGAGCAATACTTGGTCGGTTATTGCCCGGCTGATCATTTGTTACCCTACAGTTACCCTACTACAGTTTCCCTACGAATCGACATGCGGCTCCTTTACGGTACTGCCTTTTGGCCGCCCCTCAGAAAGAGACGATGACTTTCCGCCGCCACCTTACTGTCCATAGAATGGAAGAGGGTCGGATATTTGAGCATGCGGCAATCGTGTCCGCTGTTATTGCCAGTGAGCGTGTCTTGCGTGAAGGGTTTCGCCGAGGCAGGGAGATTTTTCTGCTGCGAGGAAAGCGAAAAATACCTATGTCAAAAGAACGCATTGCCTCGATTCAATTCGGTGCGCTCGGCGGTGGACAGCAATGGATACTATGACTTTGCCTCCAGGTCACGTGCATCGAATGAGTCAAGAGGTCAAGCGTGTATGCCGCTGCTAGTGATTGCTGGCTGTAAGGCGAGGGTGCGCATTGCTTCCGCGTTGGGAGCGAGCTGCTCCACGCATTTTCTTTCAGGATAAATACGTAAATGTTAGCCTATTAAACAGCCTCATTTGTATAGCTGCAGAAGAGCCTTAATAATAATAATAATAACATTGCACTTGATAAAGCGCCCTCAGAGAACTTAATCTCTTTCTAGGCGCTTTGCCTTAACGGCTCTGTCACCACTGCTTGCAGTTGGCAATAGCTAGGATCGCCATCTGCCGGACTCGAACGCACGACCTCCTGCGCCGCGAGGA
Organism: Cristatella mucedo; assembly: GCA_009760855.2. Classification (NCBI taxonomy): domain Eukaryota; kingdom Metazoa; phylum Bryozoa; class Phylactolaemata; family Cristatellidae; genus Cristatella; species Cristatella mucedo. Next base: position 18,284,974 of record WPIO01000001.1, on the reverse strand, counting down.
GCGCGCCGCCGCACCTGTTACCGCTTCGGCAATCGCCGCCCGTTAAGGATGCAGCGCCCCCACTCGGATGCTCTCCGGCGCCGATCGATTCTCGGAGACGGTGCGCGCTTTACGCTTCGCCGCCGTAATGCGCGCCCCACCCATTCACGCCGCCGTCGCAGCCGAGTCTGTTCTGCTTTCGATCGTGTCAATGCCCGGCTTCGCTTGGCTATTTGCACATCCGTCGAGGCGTGGAGCAGCTCCCTTTTATCGCCTTTTGCTACGTCGGCACTCTTTAGAATATAGACCAATAGCTTCCAGCCCTACGAAAATAAGCGAAAGGCGGGATCGGCCGGTGCGAGAGCGGCGGCCGACAGGGCGACCGATGCGACCCGAGGCCTGCGCGCGCATGTGCGCCACACTTGCAGCCAATGGGTGAGGAGCTGCCCGATAGCTCCGCACGCCGACGACCTAAACAGTCAGGATCGCCAGACGGTGCCCGTCGCGACACGGCCGCCATGTTCCTCGCAGTTCTCGCGGTTGCGCTGGCCGCCGCTGGCCCCGGCTTGGCGCAGATTCCCACTAGCCGGTGCCCGAGCGTGACCTTGGCATCGAACTTTTCGATACCGAATGCAAGTATCGAGACGTGTGCGCACTGGGCGTCGCTGCTGCGGAGGGCCGGCGTTCGCTGCGCTCAGCTACGTCCGCGTCTCGCTGAGCTCGCTAGCAGCGACCCGCGGCGGCGGCGGCGGCGGCGGCGGCGGCGGCGGCGGCGGCGGCGGCGGCGGCGGCGGCGGCGGCGGCGGCGGCGGCGGTCTCCGCTGATTGATAGACGGGCGCGCAGATGACCTCCTGTCTCCCCTCTTTCGTGCGCGCTCGATGCCAGTCCCGCAGCTTTCCATGCGACCGCTTCTGCCGCCAGCCAAATGACAGCGCTGGAGACGCAAGTGTGACCTGTGGCAAGCTTAGCGTCGGGTCGCTCTGGCGCGGTAGCTCGTCTGCGAGTAAGGATAGCGAGACGTGCTGCCTCGTGAACAGACGAACGTGGCGTATGAAGCGACTGAGAGTAAGGATAATGAACGGTCGGATTTGGTCGGTATGCCACCTTCGCTGTTTGATGGCAAGCGTAACGTGGCGTCAGCCGGCGCATGGCTGGCGAAACCAAGGAGGCGGCCATGTTTAGGCTCTTACCTTCAGCTCCTTACAACTCCAGCAGCAGCAGCAGCAGCAGCAGCAGCAGCAGCAGCAGCAGCAGCAGCAGCAGCAGCAGCAGCAGCAGCAGCAGCAGCAGCAGCAGCAGCAGCAGCAGCAGCAGCGGCAGCGACGGCGGTAGCGGCGGCAGGGGTGACTGCTTGCAGCTGCGGTAATGGCGGCTGCATTAGGAGCAGCAGCCATTGCTTGGCTGCTTCTCGCGCCCGACCGCAGCATACACTGGTGCCGCCAGCATATGACGCTAGTGGCTAGTCTTCATTTGCCCCCTCATGCGAAATTCCGATGCCTACGTGGCGTCGAGAACCTCACGAAAGATCATTGCTGTTAGTATTTTCTTTGTATCTTTGCAGTACTTCAGGGGACGCTGGTATGAGCAGAGGCGGTTTCCTCTTCTTTTTGAAGCCGGACAGAAGTGTGTGACGGCCGACTACTCGCTGGGCACCAACGGAATGGTGACGGTCGTGAATTCGGGCTACCACGTCATGTGAGTGCCGATCCTTTTATTAGTCATCGTTTTGGCCTCGAACGGGATTCTCCAAAGAGCTAGGCCTTGGCGCATACATATACACGTGTACATATGTAACGCCGAAGGCTCCGCGGAGTAGGCTTAACCTGTCACTTACCTAGCGGCGTAGCCTAGCGCCTAATGACGTTCGGTGCGCGTCTACGCGCAATAAGCAGGCCGCCACGAAACAAACATTTCTGGCGCTGACCTACTTATCGTTACTAAAGGGGGTCGTGAGTCCGCGGCATGAATCGGAAAGCGAGACCCACAAAGACCCGCACTTAGGTCACCTAAGTCTCTTGTGGGGAACGACCCAAGTAGACGGAGCCCGAACCGGAGCCTAGACCCTGAATGGAGAACTAGGGCTCCGCTTCCCCCTTACGGCAGGAATACCTCATACACTACAGAAAGCACTCTTGGCGAGACCACGTGCAAGCGCACGCACACAATACACAGAAGAAACACAAAAATGCGAGCTCGAGCGCTATACGACCGTATTCGATGGCGTCCACCGAATCCTCCTGGCGCTGTCACGTCCTGTCCCTCAATCGCCGGCGAACGGCCCGCCCACCTCCCTCGCTTTCAGAGAAACGATTACGGCCACTACCGGCGACGGCGTCGAGACGGAGCCGAAGAAGAAGAAGAGAGGAACCCCTAGCGAGCGTCGCCCTATCGTTATACAACTAGCCGGGACAACGGGGTTGACGACCCAGCCAATATAAATCACCTCAGCGACCTCTGCGTCCCCTTGCTCACAGCCCGAGAACGCAGATGCTCTTCACCCACTTCTTTTGTTTTCACGGAAACCGTCCTGCAAATCTAGGTTGGCTGGCGGTGACAGTGACCTTGGGAAAGCGTTGCCCTATTCTCAAATTGCTAGCCGGGACTATAGAGTTGACAGGCCAGCCAATATCAATCACCTCATTGCCCTACAACGATGGCTGAGTCCTCTTGCTCTAGAACAGAGGTATTTCCTGCTGAGCAATTCTCATGCGCTCTAAAGCTGAGTCAGGCCGGCGCTGTGCTACACACACACACACACACACACACACACACACACACACACACACACACACACACACACACACACACACACACACACACACACACACACACACACACACACACACACACACACACACACACACATATTCATATATATATATATATATATATTTATATATTTATATATTTATAAATGTATAATTACAAGCTCATTGTAGCTGCTCTGTCGTCACGAGTGTTACATGTAATTGGAATAGAACCCGTGGCATACGACACGTGAGATGAGAGTCGGTCGTACCAACTTGTCATTTTTGACCCACGATTGTCAAACGAAAGGGACGTCAATATCGGCGATCAAGTCCTGCTGCTTATGTGCGCCCCCATATCACGTTATTGCAAAGCATGCGACACCGCGAGATTCAAGACAAACTATGCCTCCACTCTGCTCATTAGTGTCGTCATCCGAGGTGGCACGGGATTGCTTGTCACAGTTTGAATATCGGGTCTAAAAATGTTTCGATAATTCGAGAGAACGATGAGATAAAAATGCTTCTGCGACTAGCCTTCAACTGACTGCAGCTTTGACGACACCAACAATTGCGAAAGCAAGACCAAAAATAAGTACATCCTTCTCTATAGATAAGAAAACTGTATCGCCACTGGTGGAGTAAATAATAATAATGTATTTGTATAACGCCATCAGAGTAACTCTAGAGATGCATTAACGCCATCAGAGTAACTTTAGAGAAGCATTTCAAAATGTTTAGTGGTCAGGTAGAGTGTAATTAGGTACATGCTAACGAAGATCGAATCACAAAGACCCACTAAATGCTGTAATTAACAAGTGCGTTTTTAGGCTTCTTTTTATATGTCACCATATCTGGGGACGTTGTGACGTGCGTCGGTATTGAGTTCCAGGCTTTGGGAGCGTATGAACTTCAGGCACGATCTTCAATGGTTTTGAGGTTCGTACGAGGTATGGCTAAACGATTCGAGTAAGAGCAGCGGGCTGTACGATTCTTCGCCCTGCGGGGGGAGCAGTTCTGATAGGTAGGCTGGAGCCAAATGTAATGTATCTCCGTCTGTAACTCCAAAAAGCCATAAAGACTATGTAGGTGTTACGCAGGAGAGTTTTTTTTATAGCGCACTCACAGCCTAAGAGGCTTTTGCTACGCATTTGGTGGTCAAAACACTTCATCTCGCGAAACAAAGAAAAGGTGAGAAGCATAGCAGATTCAGGAGAGCAGTTGAGGTAGTGAGTACCATGGAATTAGCACCTCAGGACCGCTGGAAAGGATGACCCGTAGTCGGCAGCAGGAGACTAGCTGTCATTTGCGTAAGAATCGTGGAAATGAGTTCCACAGTCTGGGACCTGCAGAGCTAAAGCTTCTGTCGCCAACGGTCTTTAAGCAGAGGAATGGAACAGCTAGTTTATTGTCCATACAGGACCTGAGGGCACAAGGAGGCTGAAACTGGTGCAACAGTTCAGCTAGGTACGAAGGAGCCAAGCCGTGGCCGGCCTTTAGGGTCAGCGTAAGAATTTTACTCTGTATTCGTTGATCAACCGGCAGCCATTCTAGCTCTTTTAGTAAAGGGGACACGTGGTCCAACCTCCGGGACTTGAAAACTAGCCTTGCAGCCATATTCATAGCCAGCTGCCTAGTGGGTTTTATTTGGTTGCTCAGCCAAAAGGGAATTACAACAATCAAGCCGAGAGAGAACTAAGGAGCTAGTTAAATGTTTTGCAAGCCACCGTGAAAGACAGCTACTTATCTTAGATAGGGATCGGACGCGATGGCAAGCTGTAGAAGCAGTCTTCTGAATGGAGCTGTGAAAATTTAGGCAGCTGTCGAAAATGACACCTAAATTTCGAGCACGCGGTGATGGTCGCACAATAGCATAACCTATTAGAAGAGCAAAGCCTTTTTATCCAGCCACACGCTTAGGCCGTCCTCTGAGCAGCAGTTCAGTTCTATCATCATTTAATTTAAGGAAGTTTTCCGACATCCAGGATCGAATATCGGCAAGGCAAGCATTCAGTTTCTCAGTTGCTGCTGCAGATGCCGACAGTTTGAATGACAAATACAACTGAGTATCGTCAGCATAAAATTGACATCATATTCCATGGGTCTTAATCACTTTTACCAGAGGTTGTGTATAAATGGAGAACAGCAATGGACCGAGTACAGACTCTTGAGAGACTCCCCAGGTGACCGTTCTCGTGTGTAAGACCTGACCCCACACGACACGGATTGCACACGATCAGACAAGTACGATGTAAACCACGCCAGTGCCTCGTCTGCCAGACCGATCGTTGTTCTCAATCGTTCAAGTAGGACATCGTGATCAATTGTGTCGAAGGCAGCTGATAGATCTAGCAGAGCAAGGGCAGTGACATTTCCGTCATCTTTGCATCATAGAATGACATTGTTAACACGGAGGAGAGCAGTTTCAGTGGACTGCTGCCTCTTGAACTCTGAGTGAAATTTTTCTGACATTTCATTCTTTTCAGTATGCGCAACCAGCTGCTTAGCGACAATTGTTTCAAGAGTCATTGAAAAAAAGGAAGAAGAGAAAATGGGTGATAGTTAGCAAAGATCTGTATCTAATCCAACATTTTTAAGTATCGGCCTAACGATTGCCGATTTGATGGACTTGGGTACGACCCCTTTTTCCAAAGAAGCATCACAAATCTCGGTTATTGGAGGGCCAAGTTGGTCTGCCAGTGAAGACCACAGAGATGATGGTATAGGGTCGTCAGGAGACGAGCTATTTTTCCTTGACCTAGATTAAGGTAGCCACATCGCATGAAGAAATCTCCGAAAATCTATGAAAGAAGGCCACAGGTTGCGATTCCACAATTGCTTTACTCGGACGGGGCTTCGTGGAGGCACGAATGTGCACAATGTTTTCAGTAAAGAATGCTGAACAATTTTTGGCTGAGCCGTTAATATTTGGGGAGTCAGACCTCCCAGCATTGGCCTGTAAATTGTTTACCGTCTTCCAAACAATAAAGGGACATACAAGTAAGTGACAGAACCTTGAAATCGATGCGCTGCTTAATTGGGAGCCAGTATAGGTCAGCCAGAAGTAGTCTGATGTGGCAATTTCGACGCTCACGCTAGATGAGCCTGGCTACCGAGTTAGTTTTGCTCCAACTGTAAAGCGTCTGGTTGCACAGGCCGGTAGACCTGCAAGCAGTGAGTTACAGAAGTCAAGAAGGGATGTCACAAATCCGCTGACCAATTTAGATGCGGTATCCCTGTCTAAGCAAGCCCAAATTTTAGCAATATTATGTAGCTGGAAGTAGGCAGAATTGACTGCGGAGCTGATGTGGTATGTCGCTTTCGGACATAATAATATTTTCGAACATTTCGAACATTTTCGAACATTAAAATGAAATGTCGCTTTCGAACAGGATACATAGATTACGCGCAGATTCAACAAGAGATATGCAGGCAGAGCCAATTTTGAGCGGCAGGTTTTCTAATTTCTAAATCACAGTTGGTTTTCCCATAACTTGTAAGTTGGTTTTTCCGTCATTCAATTTAAGAAAGTTTGCTGCCATCCGTGTGCGGATGACATTAATTCATGCAGCAAGGGTGTGTAGAGAATTTGACGCGCTCGAGGGCAGGTAGGAGTCAAAGCAAATGTACAACTGAGTGTCACCTGCATAAAAGTGAAAGCCTAGATTGTGCTTGGCAATCACATCGGCAAAAAGGAGAATATAAACTGTCAACAGATGCGGACAGAGCACAGATCCCCGATGTACTCTCGTAATTAAATGGTTCCTCGGATGATCTTTGTCCGTTCACATCAATACTCTCGAGTTTACTACAGAGGTAAATAAATAAATAAATCCTAGCTGATTAAACGGCCTCTTTTGTATAGCGACAGAAGAGCCTTTACGGCTATCACCACCACTTGCAGTGGCGATAAAGGATCGCCCCACCGCAGGAATCGAACCCACGACCTCGGGACCGAGGCCGTGAAAGCAACTGCCTTACCTAGTGTGCCATCACGTAGGACCTGAAACACTGCAGTGCAGTGCAAGTGATGCCCAGGCGAGGTTCAAGACGTTCAAGAAGGACTTTGTGATCGCCAATATCAAATGCTGCTGAAAGATCAAGCAGGACAAGCAGAGCGACTTTACCCAAGTCTGCATTCATGAGAAGGTCACAATAAAGTCTATGCAATGCTGACTTCGTGGAGTGTGATTAGCTCGAGTTGGCATCGATAGGCGGATCTGACGACGGCGTAGTTCCCGCACCAAGATTAATTATCCTCACTAGTTTGATTAAAAAGCCAAGCTCACGAAAAAATCCAAAACTTCAAATTTCAGTCTAGCGGTGCAGAAGTCGGTTCTAGATCGAGCGCACTGCCACTGTCACTACTTTTTGATCCAACCCTAGCTTTCTAGCTTCACGAGGACTCAAGTGAAACATGATTTGTACGGCATTTGTGCGGCATTGGCTTTCGCCCTCTCAGAAGCGCGAAATATCTCTGTCCCAAGTGCACTGATGGACGGTATCTCGCGATTAGTGACACTATAGCTAACTCTGCATGTCGCTTCCTGTCCAAAGAGTTCCCAAATCACGGCTCTACCGAACGGTGCTGTGGTGTTGCAGCTAGGCTCGCCCAAATAGTGCATAGCGGGCGGCGCGTCCTCTTACCCGAAAGACCCGGCACATACTTTTGCGTGTGTATTCGGACAGTAAGTTCTTCAAAGTTAGGACTGTACCAATTGGCAAAACATTATGGAGTCGCGAACAAATAGTTTCAAGGCGTGCGTGAATTTAGTGGCAGCGACTGTTTATCCGCGTATCTACCGACTTCCCAATCGACCAAGCAAACGGTTTGTGTAGTTTTTCAACTCTTGGCTTGGTAAAAATGTTCGCTGCAAATGAGTAATTATGGAAACTACGTGAAAATGGAAATCAGCATCTGGATAAGTGAATGCCTGAAAAATTATTTCGGACATATTTGAAGGAAATAGTACTAAAACAAATCGGTAATGCAATTCGGAAAGAGAATGACTGCCGGTGGAATACAATCGAAATACATAGTCCACCTGTGTGCGAGCCTGTAATTACAGATTAGGCGAATCAGAGAAGGATATGCGCCAGTGAGTAGTTGTGTGCGGGCAATAGCGAAATCTGTGGCTATATTTCAATCGGGCAATAACAATAATGGTAATAGTAATACATTTGTTATATCACCCTCAGAGAACTCAATCTCTTCTAGACACTTTACACTTGCTGGAAAGGAAGATTGATAGAACGGTTAGCAGTAGCATGCTCAACAAGCAATGCTAGAATCCACCCACGATCTTTGACCGAGCAGATAATTTTAATCGCTGCCTGAGCCTATCATACAGCCGATGCCTAGAAAGAAGGTACATAATTCGGCTGGTGGGTTTGGTTCGCATCGAGTGTTCGCGATTTGAGAATCAGTAATCGAGCCCTCAATTGGCCAGTCAATTCCGCTACTGATCACGTGCTAGTGGTCGATCGAAGCAGAGACCGACGAGTCTCCTCAATCTAGCGTTTGGGAGGTCAAGACACTCGCCGCAGACGGCGGCGTCTCGACCGAGGCGGCGAGCCAGGCGCTGCCTGACCGGGCAGCGTTTCGGTTCCTTTGCACAGGCGGAGGTAGGCTAAACCAATGCTCTGCGGCTAGAATTGCAGCCTCTTTTCGTTCTTCTCTACTGAGGCGGCGTCTCTACTGAAAAAAAGCGACTGCAGGACGAATCTGTCGCTGTCGGCTGCATTTCACCGCCTCTCGAGCTGCACTTCCGGTCGACTCTACATACAGATACAGCTCTCAGTGTAAATGCCAAGCGCTCGGCACGGGGAGAACTGGGCTCTAAAGCGCTCGCTCGATGTGCTCTTTGTAATAGAGCGCGGTGCTACATACCGGCTCTGCGTTGCCAAGTGATCGCAGTTGTCGCACGGTCGCTGATTGGCGGTAAAAACGCTGGCGGCGTTGCGACGCGGTCGCGGTAAGTGAAAGTGTAGCAGGGCGGAGCTCGGTGCGCGATGAACCAGCCGCTCTCCTTTCAGCGCCCGAAAGAGACTGTACTCAAATGGAACGGCTTATTGCGACGGCAACCAGCGGGCGTACTGCCACGTGAGATTCAGCAGCAGTAAGTTCTCGTTCGCGCCGCCATTCGCGCGTCGTTCTACTCGCTGCGCCTGACGCACGAGCCACTTCGCTTGCCTGAATTGCTGGACGCTCGCGGCGCGAGCGCGCGTCGCGTGGCCTAATGCCGAGCTCCAAACCCGTCTTACAGTCCGCTAGGTTTCAACTCAAATGAAAATAGGTCGTGCGTCAAGCGCGAATACCGGCAGATGCCGACTTCAGATAGAATACGGCTATTGCCGAGCGTCTCTCGCCCGTCTCCGAACACGCGGGACGCGGGTTCTCTCGGAACCTCTAACCTCTGACCTCTAACCTCTGACCAGTTCTCTCGTAACCTTTTAACCGAGTTGGCTCTTTTGTGTACGTCTCGTTACTCCGCCGCGCAGTAGGCTTCGTATCCAAGGATTGAAGGATTGCCAACTTGGAGAATTGAGCCGCGATGCTGCCGTCGTTGTGGTGCTCTAGCTCTGCGGCTTTCTGCTGGGCTATAGGCGGTAGTCCTCGGAGGGTTGGGCAACGATGCGCCAGCCAGCGAGTGGAGAAAACCCTAGCCACCGCTCTCTGAGAGGAAGGACGATGATTAAAACTCTTCCGGCTAGGATTCTCGCGGAGATTTCCCTAGCCAGTCACCACGAAGCATGTCTTCATGGGCGGGCGTCGCTGGTATGGAAATGCAAAGACGGAGCACTGTCCTATCTTTCGACTTCAACTTTCCGCCGCGTTCAATATACTTAATTCGCGGTATGTCGGTTGTGTTAATATCTTGACAGCCTTGGTTCCTCTAAGGAAATTGTTAGAAAGTCTCTCGCTTTCTTATTTTGCCACGCTTTTCTCCTTCTCCGTAAATGTTTTAGTGAGTTATCGTCTTTTTTTTTACGAGCACACGGGATTCAAAACATAACCGCTTTGAGTTTTGAGTGGCTGCTGCGAGTTTTTACTGCATCGTAAAATCTACTAACCGAACCTCAACGTAATATCGCTCATGCATTGGAAAGCATAAGAGTTGACTTAGGCGCCCTTCTAGGGATACTCCGCACGATTGGATGTCATTAAGCCCGCAGCGGGGTACAATCTGGCGGCGGCAGGCGACAGTTAACTCAATGCCCACAGGATACGCTTCTTGTCGCGTTTAGGTATGCCTTTCGGAGACTACAAAGTACTGGCGACGGACTACAACAACTACGCGCTGGTCTATTCGTGCAAATCTTTTATCTTTTTTAACACACAGTCGGCATGGATTCTGACTCGTCAGAAGTTTCCACCGCAGCAGCTGATAGCTAAAGCCAACAGCATATTTAAGCAGAACGGCGTCGACACTTTGTACTTCATCACGACGCTGCAGGATTGCCCAGGCAACTAGGCAAGCTCACTCTCCAAACTAGTTGCGTCAAGGTTACCCACGCGCGCCTACTGTGCATTCGGTCGGATTAACTTCGTGCTTGGTCGGATTAACTTCGCGAACCACCCCCCACCCCACCCACAGCTTCTGCACCCTACGCCCACTACTACGCCCTCGTTGCCCGCGCTGCACGGTACTGCCTGCAAAATTGGCATGCGCAGGCGCGTGCAGAAATTGTACGAAAAGATAACGTTGCAATTATACCGTTTCTGCTTTACTTTGATGAGGCGAAATTGTAAATAGGGCAGTACTTTCAACTTCCGGATTCCAACTGGCTGCCGCTTTGCTTTTCCACTCGCAAACACAAATTTATACTCACTCAATTATATATGCGTATATATATATATATATATATATATATATATGTATATATCTGTATATATATATATATATATATATATATATATATATATATATATATAGACTTGCTTGCACTAGTGACAAATCACGGAAAAGCATAAACTTGGCTTTGGATGGCGGGCCTGAGTGTCCGCAGCATCAGCTGGTGAGCCCGCCCTACTGACTGCCAAGCTTAGAGTTGATATTAGCTATGTAGTACGCCCCCCACGAAAAATAGCACGTCGATTCTATTTATGCATGTCCACCATTTACCAAAGGTAGGCGCATCATGACTTCCGGTCACTCTCGCTCACATTGGCAGCTTTCTAATACGCCCACTCAGCAGGTCCAAGCGGCTACGCCGGAAGCGCCAGTCGTCTCTTCGGGCGACAAGGCGAAAGGATAGCGCCAACTGCTGGAATGCCATGGCCAACCTTTGATCAACTTTAACAGCGTAATTTAAAATAAGAAAATGTGGTATGAGAGTGCCTGTACAGCTACATTTGCAAATTAGAAAAAGTTGTCTCCAATTTTTGTTCTTTTTTGACACTCATAGTCGCTGTACCGTCGTAGCAGTACTATAAATATTTTCTCAGGTAAATTAGACATCTGTGTAGGACAGCGGACAAACTAAAGGTCTAATAAACTAGCTTTTAGGGGTATATATATATTTACATATAGATATAGATATATAGAGCATATATTTGTAGCTTTTTATTTTTCATACATACTGTCGTGCATATATGTACATATGTTTATGTGTTCATATTTTGCTCTAGAATTTAACCAGGAAAAGTCATTGTTATGAAAAATTTACGAAGGCTAAATGGATGCACTCAAATAGGTTATCTTTGAGCCAAACGTTGCAAGTTAAGGCGGAATCTCCGATGGGCGGGGAGCTGCGCCCCACGGGATTTATAACACAATCACATTTAATGATCGTTCTCAATGTCGAATCTGGCCTCGAGCGCCGAAGGCAAACTAATCATTACAAGCAATGCAATTGCAAAACATTTCAGTGCTGACCAAACTAGGCGACGAGCGCTAATGGCGGTGCATCTGCCAAGCCGAAGTAGCTCATCTTGGATTTCGCAGACTGGCTCACTGCGGGCGCGCGCGTATTGCACAGGTGGATAGCTGAAGCGCACAGTTCTAACTAACTCACTGCGACGCATTCAAGACATCCTAAGTTACGAGTACGCCGTGCTCAATAGAGGCCATGCTAGCGCGGCATACTCGTTCTCGTGCCGATGGCCGATGGCTCGAGTCTGCCCCCCCCCCGAGCGAGCGAGCGAGCAATGATGGCGGATGGCGCGGCGGCATGGAAGACATGGCTCGGGCGGGCGGCGTGCGGAGCGACGTATAAAATGAAGCAAAATGCCGTGCGCTCCTCATAAAGCGATGCCTTCGAGCGTAGAAAGCGGACCGGCCGTATGTCGCTAAGCGTCGTCGCTAAGCGACAGCAAATATGTGCCGCGAGAACCGCTCCTAGCTCAGGACACTACAGTGCACTACTGCAGCAGCCCACCTCTAAAAGCAGCTCGCTCACGCTTCGCGGGCGGCTCTCAGAGCAGGATCCGCGTCCGGTCCGGGATCTACTCGTGCTCCGTGTACCTCAGAGCTCTCATCCATTGTGCAGCTTTCTTAAGTCGGGGTGCTCACAATTTCTTCCGAGAATTAAATGAACTTCGCTGTATTCCAAGAAAGCTTTTTAAGGTGACAACAATGTTTTTCGCCCCTGTTTTATTAAATTTACGAACGATCTTTAATTTATTTAAAGATTTGAAAAGGTCCACCATTAGTCGGTTGACTGCAAAATAATAATAATAATAATATATTTGTATAGCGCCATCAGAGAAAGAACTGAATCTTGTTCTAGGCACTTGAAAGTGTGGCAACTCCGACACTCACGACAGACAAGCCTAGCTGCAGAGTTTTGTACAAGCTGCAATCACCTGATCGTACATGGCGGTAGGCCAGTAAGCAGTGAGTTGCAGAAGTCGAGACGTGATGTCACGAATGCATGGACCAACTTGGACGTGGTATCCTTATCTAAACAAGCCCGAATTTTAGCAATGTTATGTAGCTGAAAGTAGGCAGATTTGACTGTGGAGCTGATGTGGTCGTCTAACGAGAGGTCACTTTGGAACATGACACCTAGATTTCGAGCTGATTCAACAGGAGATATGCTGGCAGAGAAAATTTTGAGCGTTAGACTTTCCAATTTCTGAATCACACTGGGTTTGCCCATGACTAGTAAGTTGGTTTTATCATCGTTTAGTTTTAGAAAATTTGCTGCCATCTATGTACGAATGTCATGAATACATGCAGCAAGTGAGTTGAGAGAATTCGAGGTGCTCGGAGGCTGGGAGCGATCAAAGCAAAGGTACAACTGAGTGTCGTCCACATAGAAGTGAAAGCCTAGATTGCGCTTGGCAATCACATCAGCAAGAGGCAGAGTATGAACTGTGAAAAGAACCGGACCTAGCACGGAACCCTGATGTACCCCATATTTCAGAGGTACCTCGGATGATCTTTGTCCATTCACGTCAATACTCTGGAGTCTCCCACTGAGATAGGACCTGAACCATTGCACAGCAGTGCCAGTGATGCCTAGGCGAGATGAGAGGCGCTCTAGAAGAACTTTGTGATCGACAGTATCAAAAGCTGCCGAAAGATCAAGCAAAACAAGCAGAGACACTCTACCCATGTCTGCATTCCTAAGTAGATCGTTGTATATCCTAAGCAATGCTGACTCTGTGGAGTGATTAGCTCTAAAACCAGACTGGAACTTACTAGCAAGGTTTGAAGTTTCGATATATGAGTTCAGCTGGTCTGCCACGACCCGTTCCAGTGTCTTTGATAGGAATGGTAGAAGGGAGACTGGGCGGTAGTTGCTTAAGTTCTCTTGGTCCAGTGTCGTTTTCTTGAGAAGTCGACACTTCCGTTCCACTTCGTACTTCACCACGACGCTGCAGGATTGCCCAGGCAACTAAGCAAGCTCACTCTCCAAACTAGTTTCGCCAAGATTACCCACGCGTGCCTACTGTGCATTCGGTCGGATTAACTTCGTGCTTGGGTGGATTAACTTCCTGACGACAGCTTTTTTGAAAGGTACTGGGACATGACCTGAGGCTAATGACATATTAATGATGTTAGTTATGCATGGCAGCAACAGATCAATGCAACGTATGGTCAGGGCAGTGGGAATAGGGTCCAGAGGAATTGTTGTCTTCTTTGATTGGAATACGAACTTCAGGACTAGATCACTAGTGACCTGCTTAAATGTAGACATTGAGGTGCAGCCAGGAATCGGGGAGCAGCATTCTAGTGGGGATGTTGTCATCGCAGGGATGGACTCTCGGATCTTGTCTATCTTCTGCACACAGAATCGAGAGAAGCAATCGGCTAGATCATCACTAGGATCATCAGGTAAGGAGCTAATCTGGGAGCGGTTGAGGAGATGGTTTATCGTCGACATCAGCATTTTTGGATTGTGCATCTGTGATTCAACAATGTTTCTATAGAAGCTAGACTTGGCCTTTGCTAGGATCGATTGGTACGACATACAATAGTCTTCATATGCCTGTCGATGGACAGATCTTTTGTATGTTTTTTCAAGCTTGCGCTTAGCAGACCCGGCTAGTTTAATGTCTGTGGTAAACCATAGGCCGTCCGGGCGAGGGCACAGTTCGCTTTGTCAGAGGTGCAAACTCGTCGAGCGTGTCAGCTAATTTAAGCTTTCTCCGGTGCTTCTCTCAAACAAGCCCAGTGATCCTAATGATGACTTAGCACAGCAGCTCTCCACATTCTTCTTAGGGAAGATAAAACAGGTGAGCGTATCCATCTGCCGTGGTCGTCCGTTCCGGAATACAACCACAGATCGCCATGATCTTCTCATCTCTCCTCCTTCATGGCTAAGTATTTGAACTATTCGCTAAGTTAGCCTTTGAGTTCTAACATGTTATCTCTCCCTGGTGGACAGACCGGTTTCTGCCTACCGTAACATTTATTGCAAATATATATCTTGTCACCATTGAAGTCTATTCCAACTGAAAAAAGCGCTTAGGATAAATATTGGTTTTAACAGCCTCATTTGTATTGCGGTAGAAGAGCCCTAACGGCGTTCAGTACCGCTTGCAGTTGACAATAAAGGATCGTCCACTGTAGGATTCGAACCCACGACCTCGGTCGTGGCCAGCGCGTATCTTATCTCATGGACTATCATTTCCCAGTAATCAGGCCACTCATTAAGAAGTCAACAGTAAATGATAAAACATCCAGTAGGTATCGTTCAGTCTCACTTTTGCAATTTTTTTATCCAGCACACTAAAACTAGTAGTAGCCAAGCAACCAAAGGTAAGATTATAATGGTTCGTCAGGTCTTGCTAGCAAGTTCCTAGGGGGATTTAGAGCATACTATTTATTACACAAGAACGACTCTGAATCGGGTTTAAATCGACCCTCTGAACGATGCCGATCAGAGTAGGGCCTCTCTGCCATTTGGTCTGTTTAGGTCTTTATATAAAAGGCTGCATATTCTCTGGAAGAGAACGCCGCATTCTCAAATCATCCCCTCCGAAAGATTTACTTGAGAACATGCATAAGCGGAAGCTTTTTGTTTCTTCCATGAGCACGCGGCGTCACGCTTTGTAAGAATATTATGCAAACGGCTGCACGTTTGGCTTCACTTGTCGGCGCCCATATCTTTGTATCTAAGGAGCTGGCTGCCGAGCTGCATGCAAGGACTTGGTTCTTCCCTTAAGGACAAGGAGCTCTCGCATGATGACGTAGGTCATAGGCTAGAGTGATGCAGCAGGAGAATCTGCATTGTCTACTGCAAGCGAAGTGATAGCCACTAAGGCATTTCTGCCGAGGTGTAAAGATAAATAAGCAGTTTAATAAACGGATCTTGACTTTATGGTTTTCGTTCGGGGTTTGTTATGCGCTTACTCAAACTCTCGTGGCCATTCATAAACCAAATTAGTAGATGAGCATGAATACGAAGTGCGGTTTGTATCCACGACTCTTTACTCAGACATATTTTTATATCTCGACAGCGGTTTACTTTTTGGCAGGCCGACTGATACTACTAACTAATCCGATGGCCACAGCGTACCACAAACTAAAATATGAAGAGCATAAAAAACTGCCGTTAAAATGCCACAAATAGTCACATCAATTCCCCATTCTAAAACAAGACCAGCGTTAGTACTTGCGATGGACCTGCAAGTAGAGAAAATAAGCTCCTCGTTGGATAGCTGGCCGCCATAACAATAATAAAAATAAATTTTTATAGCGCCCTTGGAGAACTTAATCTCTTTCTAGGCACTTAACAGATGCAGCAAAGAAAGCATGATCAAATTATTAGTGATAACATTCGCAATGTCATCAACCATAGCATTGTTAGATGTGACATGCACAGGGTCAACATGTAGATATAGTTATTAGCAACAGGCGCAGTGTTAAATTAGATGAAATTAAATACTAGCTGATTTAACAGGTACGTACAACGTGTAGCTAAACGACTAAATTCAGAAAAGCAGGTGGTACGATGCTGAGCCTGGTGGGGTAGTAGATCTGATTGGTAGGCTGGAGCCAATAATGAACGAACCTAAAAGTGACTGACGGAACGTTGAAGTTGTTGCGCTGCTTGACTGAGAGCTAGTGCAGGTCAGCAAGAAGTGGTGTAGTTTGGCAAATGCAACGTCCATGACAGGAATAACTAGCTGCGGAGTTATGCACCAACTGAGGTGAGCCGTGATGGCCCACTAGGTAAGGCGGTTGCTTTCACGACCTTGGTCCCGAGCTCGTGGGTTCGATTCCTGCGGTGGGCGACTCTTTATCGCCACTAAAAGCGGTGGTGATAGGCATAAGGGCTCTTCTGTCGCGATAAAAAAGAGGTTGTTTAATCAGCTAGGATTTATTTAACTGTAAACGGCTTATTTCTTAGGCCAGAAAACGGGAATCCATTTAAAGCCAAATGTTTGCAATGACACACGGCTAAATATAGGCCGACTTGATCGCAATGCTGATTCGGTCGACTAGAGAAAGATCAGTTTTGAACATGTTACACAGACTCTGCGCCGAGGTCGTTGATGATATGCTAGCCGAACCCACTTTGAGGGTTACACTTTCTAGGACTATTCATACAATCTCCTTGTGATGATAAAATTGTCTTAAAGCTAGTTCTTCACTCTAGTAACTGTAAAAAACAAATGTGTCTGCGATGGCATCCGCAAGATGCTGGATATTCAACTTCTTTAGAGCCAATAGCTCAGGTCATAGCATCGGTTATTATTTCAAGGCAACACAATTTAGCTTAGCATATCTTTAAAGCCTTAAAAGTTTGATGCGAGTTTTTTGGAAAATAAATGACTATGCTGTAGCAAAGTATTAGATTATTCTCCAAGTAAGACGGAATACACACAAATTAAAAGATTCTAAGATCTAAGAGCTGAATGCTTACATTCTACAAAATGCCGGCAATAGACTGTTTCGTAGTTTTCCATTAAGGATGCATATTGTGAGACTGCTCGTAAGTTCTATTAATTTTTATACTGTCAAATGACTGTTAGCTTAGGTTAAATGAACTCATAAGATTTATAAATTGCAATTTATACCTGTTTTCATACATACTCTCTCCTCAGAATAATAGATTATTAATTACAAAGCTAACTAAAGACCCTACACTTATATTAAGGTGAATTTAAAAGAACCATTATAGCATGCAGCTCGGGAGCTGGCTCCCGAGCTGCATGCAAGGACTTGGTTCTTCCCTTAAGGACAAGGAGCTCTCGCATGATGACGTAGGTCATAGGCTAGAGTGATGCAGCAGGAGAATCTGCATTGTCTACTGCAAGCGAAGTGATAGCCACTAGTGAGGGGGATATCTAGAAATTTAGTAGCACCTCTGTAATAAGTTATTTTTATTCTATCAAGATTAAAGAATGTAAAAGGTTAAGGTAAGCTTTGATTCTGCTAAGAAAATTCAATGGCCTCCTTTTAATTTTTCAATACCTGCTCTGAAACTCAAACTCTGTCGAGATTAGCGACTCGTGACAGATTGAACCATAATATAATGAACCAAAAAAGTATCCATCCGCTACTCTATACTATGGCTCTTGTCGAAATGCTGTACATCCTTTCAAATCTCTCTCGCAGTGTCATGGCGATAGAATAATTTACTCCCTTTCCGAAATTCACTCGTATGTTGATGTGAAATTGATTCTATTGCTACAGTTATCATACGGGCTGTCCTGTCATGATTGAATGCGCATTATTTGATATAATCGTCCTTCAGCCACGAATCCCATCCTTTTCTTTGCTTTTAGGCGCGCAAGTACAAGCCCGCCGCAATCAACATAACAACAATTTTCTTGCTTTCCAACTTGATTTTTTTGTCGTAAATTATTAGTAACTATTGAGCGGTTTATAATTGTTTAGTGGATTAAATAATTGCGCTAAAAAGTGAAGGCTGTGACGTAGCGGAGTTCAGCGAAGTTGGCTCAGATAGAATTTGTAGTACCCGATATAATGCAGGTAGTAAGTAAGTGTAAGTGTAAGTGGTAGTAAGTGACCTCACCTATAGAACCTCGTGTTTACTTTGTTCGAGTGGTCCGAAAAATTTTCAGATTACAATAGCACAATTGCTACTCCTCACTTTTTCACGCTAATCGAATGGATTGCAGACCTACCTGTTGATTTTTGTGCACTTGTAATAAATAGAAGAGCGGTTGCAGCTAAGCGCCCGAGAACTGCTCTAGTTCATTCCAGCTTTTCAAGGCCTTTTTATGACTGCTTCACGCCGCATGCGTCGGATTCATTCACGTGAACAGACGAAGCCGTGCTTCACAAAACTGGCTTCGCAGAGTTTTCGTTGGAGATCATTTTGATAATTCTGTTGGAAAATATCAGGGGAGTAATAGCCCAGCGTGTTAGTATTGCCGCGGTTGTATTCAAGAAAGTTAAACACGTCACTTGCAAGACCGGAAATATTTTGTTTCGGTGGGCTGATTAGCAGTGGTGTCGCAATGCCAGCCGCCAGACGTAGCCTAAATAAAAAACCAATTCGCCAGCATTAGTTGTCGGAGCAGTCTTGCACGTTCGTGATAAATCGAGACGTTGCGATTCCATTGTTGGCAAAAATCTGGTAGGCATCGGCAATCAGCCGATCCGAGACCGTCTTCTGACGAGTAAGGAGCCATGCAAACTGTAAGCTGGCGGCCCGTTGCAAGTCTTTGCAAGAGAAAATCAAGGCATAATTGTCGTAATCGGTCGCGAGCACCTTGTAATCTCCGTACGGGGAGCCTGAAACGAGAATTGAAGGTCGTGGGTGTACCGCCGCTTTAAGTGACGTTTACCAGACAATAAAAGCGCTCTCTTTCCTTGCTGATCAAGCACGAGCCACTTTATAATCAAGAGATGAAGGAAAATCGATCAAAGTAAGGTTTACGTGGGTATGCACTACACCTAAAGGGCATCAAGCGAAAGGAAGGGAGCTTTTTTCCAGACATATAGCCACCACAACGAGAGACGTTACCTGGATTGAATCTAACGTGGCAGTAGGCCGGCCGAGAGGTCTCGCAGTAAGCCGTGCCATTAGCATACTTCCTCTGCTGCTGCCTACAAAAGCAACAGGAGAGACAGCGTGTTATGTCCGCGACTCTGCGTCAACACAAAAACCACTGCACGTCATGTAAATTATGCTAGACAAGCGAAACCCACCCAGCGTGTGAGATTCAACGAAGCAGTCGTGAATAGTACATTTTTGACTAATTCTGCTAATAAAATAAATTCGTGGTTTGAAAAGAGCAATGGAATTTTCAAACCTTTTGTGGGGCTCGGTGAAGGTGCCGCCTTGCAGCTGAAGGTAACCAACGCCCGATTATGGTACAAGGACGCTTAACCGGATGGAAGTCCAGCTAACGGCAGGCTGGAAACTCACAACCCACCCGACTGGAGAATTCGAAGGGAGTCCCAACTTGACTACAGAGTGGCGCCCACTGTCTCACGTATTCCATTTTCTATCAAGGATTAAGAAAAGTCTTGCATTTTTTGTTTACAAGGAATTAGTAAAAGTCTGCTTTCATATTTCACGCGCACATGCGTGTGTGCTAACGAGTCCGGAATATGCAGTGGCACCCAAGACTCGTGTATTCGTAACGTGAGGCTTTCGTTGGGCACGCTAGACCCAAAGACTTTTTACTTGATTAATTTGCTTTGCGCATCTTGAGGTCGGTCGCAACGACCAGAAAGCGAGATGAGCCCAAACACCAGTGATGACCAATGAGGGTTTAGCCCAAGGGTGAGGTGCACGCTCTCCACGAGCCGAGGTCGTGGGTTCGAGTCGTGCTGTGGAATACCTTTATTGGCCACTGCATGTGGTGATGATGGCTGTTAAGGCTCTTCTGCCGCCATACAAATGATGCAGTTGAATAAGAAAACCTTTAGTTTATGAAGAGCGGATATTGACGGGACGTTTCTTTTTCCTGGTTGTATTGGCCCAGTGGTTAAGGCGCTCGCCTCTACAAGGGTCGAGGTAAATTTTTATTTTATGGCCGAGGTTTGTTGGCTTAAGCTCCCAGGGATATGTGAAACCCTTGAATACAGGTTAAGTTCTCATGACGCGATATACAAATAAATTATAATATATATATATATATATATATATTATACTTCGTACGATATACTTCGCAAAATTCGTGTTTCGTCTCTTGCACCTTGCCGAGACAAGCATAAATTTGACCACATCTACATACGTACGTCTTGTCAAAGTAACAGCAGTAGCTACCGCTGTCGGAACAGTTGTCACGGCTATAAAACGATGCATGCAAGCATGATCTGTTGAAAATGGCTATCAAAGAAGCGTATCTGACAAAAGGAAGCGAGGTCGTTAGCGCCTCGACGAACAATACCGCGCCAAGCGTAAAATAATTTCGCAATTTCGCCACATACGCGATTTTAGCCCCATCATTCTAATAGCACTAGTCAAATCTAAAATGACAAACGTAATACAAGTAGCAGCGAGTAGATATGCCACAATCCTACCACAGAATCCAAGATGACTCGCACAATAGCAAGTGGCCGATCGCTGTTAGTAAACGAATCTCTCCTTGGTGTGGCCGTACCCTCTGCGTCCCTGGGAACATACGCCCCTTTGGATGCCAATGCCACGGAGGGCTGATTGCGGGCTAGGCTAACGAAGCACCGCTGGGACAGGATTGTGCTTGATTACAGACGCACGTGTCGGTAAGGACAAATACCTAATCGCGGTGTTGACCAAAAGAACGTATCGCCAGAGTAACGTTAGGTGAGAAAGCACATTTCCAAGTGGGATAAGCCAGTTTCCAGTCGCACGAGATGCTTTGCTAACAGTTGCGAGCATGCACAAAGGCCAGGCGAGCTAGGGAGCCGAGCGCGCATCCGGTCTCGTGGGCGTAAACAGATTCTGGTGCCTGGGGCCTCCTCACCGAACGTGGAAGCCAGAGTTGGTAACCGATACGGTGCCGTTGGCGGCGATGGCGTAGTCTGCATAAGAGCATTTCTGTCCCAACTCGAAAATGGCGAAGAGTCGCCTCTGCTCGTACCAGCGACCAGTGAAGAACTGTAGGAGAAACCGCCAGAGCTCAGCGCCACCGGCTTGCCCACCGAGCTCCGAGCAGAGGCGGCGCAAGCGGGCGGGGTGAGACACGGGCGCCGTGCGCCCGGCCGAGCGTGCCGCCTGCGCCCACGTACGCACTTACCCTCTGAGCGGCGAAGTTGTCCACAAGCGTTATCGCAGGGCAAGTCCCGTTCGAGAGAACCTGTGCTGAGCTACCGCCGAGAAGAGTGAGTGCAGCGAGGACCAGCAGCAGCAACAGCGACAGCATTCTCGACAACTGACTTGAGCACCGACCTCGACCTGTGCTGACCTGTGGGTGCCTGCAGTGGAGGAGGTCTGGCAGTGGAGCTGCCTGCTACGTGGTGCCTTATATCGTTCGCGTGCACACCCGGTATCGAATTCCCATTGCAGGCCGTAGAGCAAGGGTTCTCCGATAGCCGTTTCGTAAGCGGCTGTTAAGTATTCGCACTCTGAACCCAACGAGAAGCGTGGAAAGAGGTATTAGGCTAGAGGTCAGCTGGCAGAAGCGACCGACCTTCTGTAGTTGGCTAAATGGATGCTGTATTCCTATTCGCTACACTCAGCCGCCAGTTTTCCGGTAAATCGCAAGCACCAATCTCTCCACAGTGAGCTGAAATGCTTTCTGCTGCTTCAGCACAGCTAGCGGCGTGCAATGTTCCCGTATTGTGGGGTAAGATGCACACTCTTCTGGCTTTGCTCAGTAACTCATTTCGGAGGGAGGGGTAGGATAGGGTGGGGGGGGGGGGGTTGGTGCTGACAACACCCACTCGCGCCTGGCATACTGAGAGCTCCTGTTACAACCACTTAAGCGCTCTCTCGGCCACTATTTCTAGCCCCTGGTTGCTGCCTGTATGTGTGTATATATGTATGTATGTATGTAGTATGTATATGTGTGTGTATGTATGTTTATATGTTTGTATGTTTGTATGCTTGTATGTACATATCACGTCTGTAACTCCACAAAGCCACAAAGACTATGTGGGTGTAACGCAGAACCGTTTTGTATAGCGCACTCACAGCCTAAGCGGCTTTCGGCATGCAATCGGTAGCCAACAGGCTTCATCTCGCGCAAAAAAGAGAAAGTAAGAAGCATAGCAGAGTCAGGAGAGCAGTTGTAGTAGTGGGCAGCATGAAAGTAGCAGCTCAGGACCGCTGGAAAAGATGTGCCACAGTTGGCAGCAGGAGAGCAGTTGTCGTAGCGTAAGCATCTTGGAAGCGAGTTCCACACTCTAGGACCTGCAGAGCTAAAGATTATGTCGCCCATGATCTTTAAGCAGAGGAATGGAACAAATAATTTATTGTCCGTACAGGACCTGAGGGCACGTGGAGGCTAAAGCTGATGTGGTAGTTCAGTTAGATATGGAGGAGCCAAGCCGTTGTGGGTCTGCGTAAGAACTTTGCTCTGTATCCGTTGATCAACCGGCAGCCGTCCTAGCTCTTTTAGGAAGGGAGACGCGAGTTCAAAGCTCTGGGATTTGCAAACTAGCCTTGAATCCATATTCATAGCCATCTGCAGCGGCCTAGTTGCCTTTTTTGATAGCCCAGCCAAAAAGGAATTGCAAATAATCTAGCCGAGACTGAACTAAGGAGCTAGTTAAAATTATTTGCTAGCCACCGCCGTGGAAGATAGCTCCTAATCTTAGACCGGGATCGGACGCGATGGCCAGCTGTAGAAGCAGTCTTCTGATTAAAGCTTTTACAATTTAGGCAGTGGTCGAAGACGACACTCCGACACCTAAATTTTGAGCACGTGGTGATGGTCGCTCAACAGAATCGCCCGAATTAGGAGAGAAAAGCCATCCAGTCCAGACACATACTTGTAGGTGTTCTATGAGCAGCAGTTCCGTTTTACCATCGTTTAGTTTAAGGAAACTTGCCGACATTCAGGATCGAATGTCGGAAAGGCAAGCATTCAGTTTATCAGTCGCTGAAGCACATTTCGACAGTTTAAACTGCAAATACAGCTGAGTATCGTCAGCATAAATGTGATAGCTTCTACCACGGGTCCGAATCACTTTTACTCCCACATGACACGGATTAAACACGACGATCAGGCAAGCGCGATTTAAACACGCCAGTGCCTTGTATGCCAGACTGATCACTGTTCTAAATCGTTCAAGTAGGACATCACGATCAATGATAACGAAGGCTTCTGATATTCGCGAAGCCGATTTCTCGTCGATTTGCCACGGATTTCGGTGTTGGCCCCCTCCATTGCTGTCGATTGCCGTGCATTGTTGAAAATTGGCAGGAAAAGTTTTAAAATTCAACAGTTTCACTTTGAACACTATAAAACGTTATACACCATGACAATCGGAGCTTCGCGCAGCCAATTTGTGTTCAATTTGCCCTGAATTTTAGTGGATTGCTGCTTCGAGCCGAGCCATTGCCACAGATTGCCATGCATTGCAACAGATTGTGCTTGCACATTTGGTAAAAAATGTTGCTGCTTCACTTCAAAAAATGTTTTTTGTAACATGCATTCAAAATTGGAGCATTGGGAAACCCATGTCGGGGCATTTTGTAGCGAGACGAAGTGGATTGTGGTATTGGCCCGTGCGATTGCAGTCGATCGCAGTGCTTCAGAATGGTCGAGGCGATTGTAGTGAAATAGCGCGAGTACACCAAAACCGACGAGTAGAGGATGTACAATCATATTTAGAGCTTCCGTTGTACGCATTACGGTAGCTTCTTTGCAGCGTATTGCAGTATGGAACCGGGTCATTGCAGTGCATTGCTGCAGAATAATCGACGCAATTTTAGTGAAATTAAAATTTACGTGTTCACAATAACCGAAGAGTAGATCAATGTGCAATAGTAATTAGATCTTCCTGTGTAAGCGTTCTGGTCGCCTTGCGGCGGTGGATTGCAGCATGAGACTTTGCCGTAGCATTCGATTGCATTGAATTACATTAGAGCACGCATGCGC
The DNA here is from genome assembly GCA_009760855.2 of Cristatella mucedo. Classification (NCBI taxonomy): domain Eukaryota; kingdom Metazoa; phylum Bryozoa; class Phylactolaemata; family Cristatellidae; genus Cristatella; species Cristatella mucedo. Next base: position 18,260,841 of record WPIO01000001.1, on the reverse strand, counting down.
AATAGGGTATACTTTTAATGGTAAACTTTGAACTAATAATAATAATAATGATAAGAATGCACTTGATAAAGCGCCCTCAGAGAACTCAATCTCTCTCTAGGCGCTTTACATTTGCTGCAAAGGAACTGAATCTAGTCTTGTATGCAACGTAAATTAAAGCTTCGTATTGACGATTTGAGGACGATTTGCTGCAGATTAAATTGGATTGCGGCCATTTTTCGCGATTTCCGACCATTGCCAGAGTGAACGGATGCACTATTTCTTGAATTAACGCGGGTGAGCACGCGTCAAAGTACGCTGTAAAAAGTAATACAAACTAGAGTTCGGCGCATCTATTTCCAATTGTTTTACGGTAGATGCAGTGGATTGCAGTAGATTGCGGCATTTCCCCGGGAAATTGCAGACGATGGCAGCGCGTTGCACGGGAATGCCAGTGCCAATGCAAGCAAATTTGAGTAAGTACACTTTTTTTTACAGAGTTTACAGCCATATGCAAATAAAAAAAAGCGTTTCGCACAGGATTTCTTTCGTTTTTAGGTGGAATGCAGTCGATTATGACACGAAATTGTGTTGGTACACTTTAAATATAGCGTAGTTTTAGATTAAAAAGTTGTCGGAGGTTCGCTTAGCTTAGCTTTGCGGCGGATTTGAGGCGACCTAAGGTGGATTGCGGTACGGGAAACCGTCCTTCCATGTCCATTGCATGAATGCGCCTGCGCAAAATGGCCTGAAATTTGGTGGATACATACAATTGAAGATTTACTTCAATATTAAATCGAAATTTGAGCTCGGAAACGCAACATACACTCTATTTTAACCTATTTAGAGTGAATTTCCGGGGATTGCGGCTATTCGTTGAACGCGATTAGCCGGTGGAACACAACTCGACAGTCTAAGTTACACTTAGCTGTTCGTCTCCGTAGGCTCGAACTCTCGTACTCTGGAAGCGTAGTATCTCGCTTAAGATACTGAAGCTGTAGCCCCGAGCTCTATCAGTGATTTTCAGTTTATTCTCTCCCATCCGAATTCCTGAACTTGTGCGCAGTTCTTATTCTCCGCGGACCCAACTATCGGGGTATATTCTATGCTTATTTATTTTTTAATTCACTCCAAACCCTGATGACTGATGACATTCTTGCGCCTACCTACTAGCCTAGCCCTTTGGCTAATGCAGCACATCAGTCGGTCCGCATCCTGACCGCATCGTCTGCCCGAAGCTCGATTCTAACGTGAGTAGATCTCGCTATCAAATTGCCCCTCGCTAAGCTCCCGGTTAACTATTGGGTTCCCTAACCGAGTTCTGTTTGGCTGGGTCCGTTCTACTTGGCTACGATCCGCGCTGCAGGTGCCGCTCTCGGTGCTCAAGTTAAACTCACTAAGACCAGGGCTAGTATCGCGGCTAACCCGAGAGCTGCCACTATGCATAATTGTCCGACCGACAACTTTTACTTTCTGAGTTTAGTTGTCGGATTCGAGATTGCAACCTACTGGCTGAGTTTAGGTGCCCGGCTAGCGATGTCTACGTAACATTTTTTTTTCCAGCTCCCATAAGCATTGACGCTGACAACAGTCGATGCCGAAGCTGTGCGATGCTTGGCAGGGCAAAGGTGAAGGCTGCTCCAATGAAAGAATCGAATCTTCAGTTATCACAGATATAAAACGGTGCGATTCGCTGGCTGCAGGTGTACAAGGTGGCTAGTCGTAAATTAGAGGTGCATTGAAGCTCGAGGTCCACGCTAGTGGTAAAAGTAAAATACTGCACTAAGTGAACAAAATGAAAGGCGTAGTTATGTTATAATAAGAATGAATACCGCTCCTGCCGACTGTCGCCGTGCCACTGGGAAATGACCTTTTGGCAAGCGACCTTGAAACTTGCTACTTGAAAAAACTCAGCGACAGTCGAGTTGCCACTCGCATCTCTAATCAATTGATCGTGCTTTCTTTATAGCATATGTAACGTGCCGTGAAAGAGATTCAGTTCTCTAAGGGCGCTATTTAAATAAATCATTATTTTTATTATTATCTATTTTCTTGTCCAATTACTCTCTCTTTGTCCATATCTCTCTCTCTCTCTCTCTCTCTCTCTCTCTGTGTCTCTTTCTCACCCTCTCTCTTTTCCTCTAAGAGTGCCTCACGACTCGCTGCCAGGTAACTAGAGGTCACGGGATTTTTGCTCGTAAGAGAAGAGATTTTCTGGTTACTCACGGTAGACATCCGCTGGTTAATTTTTTGAAAATTAAATTCACTCGTATCAATTTATTTGATGCCCTCAATTCTATGTTGTTTAATGGTACTTGCAATGCTATCGAGGTCTTTGCACTGGACAAGAAGAATGCATAATGATTAGCAATAAAGTGCATGCTTTCGCACGCATGAGCACACAAAGAGCAATACATACTGAGCGAGCAATTTTTGTGAAGAACAGATGAGATTTTAGCTTCTTATTAATATATCATGTCAGGTAAAATCGTAAATTAAGTCGGGAGTAAGTTCCAGGCTTTGGGAGCATCCGAACTAAAGGCACGGTGTTCATAGGGTTTGAGGTTGGTTCGAGGCTCAGCTAAATAATTTGAATCGCGTGAGGGTGCTAGCCTGATTGGGAAGTAGTTTTTATAGGTAGGCTAGAGCAACAGAATCAAGAGATCTAATGACAATACCTTAAAATTGGTGCGCTTGACCTGAAGCCAGTGGCCCAGTGGTTGGCAAGATGTGGTGAAACGCGGTAACTGCACCACACATGACAGCAATGCCTAGCTTTGGAGTTATTCACTAACTGTAAACGCGTGCTTGCTTAGGACAGAGAACGTGTAACTAATTAAGCCCAAATTTTCGCGACGATACGTGGCTAAATGAAGGCCCACTTGATCGTAATACTGACGTGATCAGTGGCGTAATGAGACCTTTCGTCGCCCGGGGACAAAGCTATAAATGGAACCTCCTCCCTCGTCAAAACTGCCGCAAAATAGCTCCGCCATAGTGAAAATGCAAAAAAAACACGCGAGAGATTTTGTTAACTGTAGTGATGGCACAAGTTGCAATGGCAGCTTTAACTTAGCTGTTTTGATCTGACCTTGAACGTGACAAACTGGTCTCCTACGGTTTGAAAGTCAATATTTTCCAGTTTTTCTTTCTCTATGCTTAACGAGGCCAAATCTGAGAGTCGATCTTGCCCCATTGATACTCTCATATAAGACAGGACTATCTTCAGCTTGCTAAAGGAACGTTCACAGCTGGCAACTGATACAGCTATGGTGGAAAGAACTTGCGATGAAACTGTCAAATCAGGAAACACATCTTCTCCGTAACTGCCAATGAAAGGCATGAGTTTCAGTGGGGTCTTTAGTGCCAAGTCGTAACCTGAGGCAAGAAGCATTTTACAGTCACATATTAAGTTGTAAAGCTCTTTTCTATCGACGCCTGAACAATAGAAGCCACCCAGATCAAGACATTTCTGGCAGGGGTTTGGTTTGGCCAAGTGTGTTCAAAAAGCTGCTCCACTTCTAACAAGAAACCAAATTTGACATAAAGATCTGCGAGTCGGGTAAACCTTATTGAAATTTCTATTAGGATAGTCTATTGGCGTTCTTCATTATTCTTGAAATCTCCTCCTCTGCCACGACGCCAAAATTTTGATAGAGTTCTCCAGGTATCCATTTCCTTCGGCGGATTCTCCGTTCAACTGTAACACGCCGGGATTTATATCTCGTTTTCGGCATCTAGTAGTGATTTTTAGCACAGTTCCTCTTGAAGTCTTGGAAACTCAATCTAATGAGAGTTTGGATCATAAGGGGCGTCTTTGAAGTTCATATTTTGATCCAGCAGTCTTTTCTGAACTCGGTCAATCTTCGTTAAGATGCCGTACTAAAATGGCAACAATGACAAGTTATAGTTCAATGTACAGTGTAGAAGACTGCCAGCTTCACTTTACACAACTTCTTGTTTTAAGTGTTCCACTTGTGTCCTCAGACAGTTGATCCAAAAGACCTACAATACTGTTCAGTCCATCATTATTAGCTTTCACAGCCTCCACTCTTGCACTTCATCTTGTTGCAGAGTTACATTTGACAATGATGGCTTAGACTTTCTTCAGTTCTTTCCACGTCATAGTTGATTTTGAAAATAATAAGTAGGCCTCCAGTGTTCCAAAAAACGCAGTGCTAACGGAATATTGACTTGCAGCACGAACTCCTGCCAGGTTCAAGCTGTGGCTATCCTTTAAAAAAAAATTGCCTCTTCATATATGGACAGTATTTCCTTTTGGTTGCCCGATGAGTGGCCAGACATGACTACTGCGTTGTCGTTGCACTGCGACCTGCAATTTTGCAGGGAAATTTTGTCAGATTCGAGTTTGTCCAAGACGATACTCTCAGTTGCTGCAGCATATTTGGCGTATATTTTAAGAAATCCTAGGAAAGACCCTTTGACGATGAATGTTTTGTTGGCAAAATCCACATCAGCATGTCTAATGACCTCAGTCATCTACTTACGGTCTGCCAAATCAGGAGTCGAGTCAAACATAATTCCATAGTACTTGTTTCATCGTATGTCACGCAGTAGCTTGTCTCTGACTGTGGATGCAAGTGTACTAAGGAACTCAGTTTGGGTTTGAGGAGACAGATAAGAGACTGACTTTGGATTCTTCCTGGCGTGGTTCAAGTGTGATAGTAATAATAATTATAATGCACTTGATAAAGCGCCCTCAGAGAACTCAATCTCTTTCTAGGCACTTTGCATTTGCTGCAAAGGGAAACGCGATTGAATGGTGAGTGGTATCATGCTTGATAAACAACATCAATAACATAGTTATGGGTGACATGCATAGGGTCAGCATGCAAGTGTGCTTAGTGGCAGCATTCATAAGCACACGAAGGACGAATCACAGGGACCCACTAAATGCTGCGCTAAATAGGTGTGTTTTTAAGTTCTTTTTAAATGTGGTCAAGTCAGGGGATGTTCTGACGCAAGTTGGGAATGAGTTCCTGGCTTTGGGAGCATACGAAGTAAATGCACGGTCTCCAAAGGATTTGAGGTTTGTATGAGGTATTGGTAAACTGTTGGATTCCGAAAAGCGGGTGGTACGATGCTTGGCCTGATGGGGGAGTATATCTGAGAGATAGGCTGGAGCCAAATAATGAAGTGACCTAAAAGTGAGTGACAAAATCTTGAAGTCGATCCGTTGCTTGACTGGTAGCCAGTGCAGGTCGGCGAGAAGTGGTGTGATGTGGCAACTGCGACGCTCATGACAGACATGCTTAGCTGCAGAATTTTGCACCAACTGTAAGCGCCCGATTGCACATGCCGGTAGGCCAGCAAGCAGTGAGCTACAGAAGTCAAGACGGCATGTCACAAATGCATGGACCAACTTAGACGTGGTATCCTTATCTAAACAAGCCCGAATTTTAGCAGTGTTATGTGGCTCAAGGTAGGCAGACTTGAGTGTGGAGCTGATGTGGCCATCTAACGAAACGTCACATTTTAACATGACGCCTAGATTTCGAGCTGATTCAGCAGGAGATATGCTGGCAGAGCCCATTTTGAGCGTTAGCCTTTCCAATTTCTGAATCGCACTCGGTTAGCACATAACTAATAAGTAAGTTTTATCATCGTTTATTTTAAGAAAATTTGCTGCCATCCATGTACAGATGTCATCAGTTCATGCAGCAAGTGAGCTGAGAGAATTCGAGGGGCTCGAAGGCTGGGAGGGATCAAATCAAAGGTACAGCTGAGTGTCGTCCACATAGAATTGAAGAAGAGGAGAGCACTGAGCTCTGAAGTCTCAAATTTCAAATTTCCAAAGTGTTTCTTCCCAGCCACGCCAAGACTCTTTCTAATGGCGACACGTACTGCCAGGTTTTGAGAAACCACGAACTTAATGATATTTATTTAATGACGCCTAGATTTCGAGCTGATGACTCTCCTTAGGACTTCTTCCCGTTGTTGTTTTTCCGATAAGATGTTTGACTTAGCAACGGTGCCTATTCCACTTCCTTCGATAAGTCGATAATCCTCCCTGTTTCTTTCTACGTGTGGAAAGCCTGACGGTGAGAAGGACTGTTTTCAGGGGAAATTATCGTCTCTTTTAATGTCATCAGGCCAGGAAAAGTTCGTCACTTCAGTTAGGAGTAAGTTCCAGGCTTTAGCAGCATTCAAACTCAAGGCACAATCTCCACATAATTTGAGGTTGGTTCGAGGCGCTGCTAAACGATCTGAGTCAGAAGAGCGAGTGGTACGATGTATTGCCAGATTGGAAAGTAGTTCCGATAGGTAGGCTGGAGCAAGAGAATGAAGGGTTTTAATGAAAATATCTTAAAGTTGGTTCGCTGTTTGACGAAAGGCCAGTGGTGCAGTGGTCGGCAAGAAGTGGTGCAAAGTGGAAACTGCAACGACCGTGATAGGAATGTCCAGCTGCAGAGTTGCACCGTCTGTAAACGCGCTTTGGCCAGAAAACTTGAATCTGATAAACCCGAATTTTCGCAATGAAACCTGGCTAAATGTAATCAGGCTTGATCGCAAAGCTATTGCGATTGACTATGGACACATAATTTCTGAACATGTCAGCCGTCATCCGCATCCAGGCCGTTGGTAATATGCTGGCCGAACGAATATTTGAGGGTCACGCTTTCCGGGACTAATAAAATAAACTTGTGAGGACACAATTTTATTAGAACCAATCCTTCACTCCAGTATTTGTACATGCACAAAATGTATCTGCGATGGAATCCGCAAGATGATAAATATTCAGCTTCTCTTGAACCAATAACTCAGGTCACAGCATGTGTTATCATTTCAACGCAACAACTTTCAGCTTAACATCTCTTATCAAGCCTTTAACGTTCGCTGCAAGTTTTTTGGAAAATAAACGTTCACGCTGTAGCAAATTATTAAAGCATTCTCTAAGCAAGACGGATTACACAAATTAAAAGATTGCACTAAAAGCAGATGGCTTACACTCTAAATTATGCCGGCAATGATAAGAGTTATAAATTGAAATTCATGCCTGTCGTCATACATGCTCTTTCCTCAGAATAAGGGGTAACTATTCATAAAGCTAGCTGAAGATCTATACTGTATACGGAGGGCATTCTAATGACAACTATAGTAGCGTCGTTTCGGTAAATACCAAGAAATTTAATATTATCTCAGCAGTTTGTCTTTTTAATGAAATTTACATTAAAAAATATAAAAAGTTTAGGTACGCGTACGTTATGCTAAAAAGCTTCAATGGCCTCGGTCGAACTGTAAGCACCTGCACTGAAGCCAATACTCTGCTGAGATTACATGATGAGACTCCATGAATCTTTTAACTCACAGCGGTATCCCTCCGTTAGTCCGTACCCTTTTCTCGTGTCGAAATGGTGAACATCTATTCCAATTTCTCTCGTAGTGTCATGGCTATGAGATAAATTAATCCTTGTCCGCAGAGTCTTAAAATTCACTCGTGGGTTGATGTAAAATTGGTTGCACTGCTGCTGATATCACACCGGCTTTCCTGTCGTAGTTGACTGCACCTTGTTTGCCATCAGTATCCTCAAGGCATGAATCCCGTCCTTTACTTTGCTTAGGCGCGCGCAAATACAAGCCTGTCGCAATCAAATTAAGAACAGTGTTCTTGTTTGTCTGTGAAATTTTGACGTCGTAAATTATTTGTAGCTACTGAGTGTTTTATAATGGTTGAAGGCTGCGCCGAGGTGGAGCTCAGAGCAGTTGGCTCAGTTAGAGCAGTTAGTACGCGATGTAATGCAGGTAGTAAGCGCAATAACCTAGAGAACCCTATGTCTTATGTAATAACGCCAGAAAACCTTGCAGATTCAAATAGTACAATCGCCACTCCTCACTTTTTCACGTCAATTGAATGGATTGCAGACCTTTCCGACGATGTCTATAGTTCATTAAAGCGTAAGAATTGCATCTAAGAACTGCTCACAGTGCATTCAGTCTTGGAGGCCTTTTCGTGACCGATTCGCGCCGCATGCATCAGATTCACACACATGCACAGACGAAGCCGTGCTTCATAAAACTGGCTTTGCAGAGTTTTCGTTGGAGATCATTTTGATAATTCTGTTGGGAAATATTAGGGGAGTAATAGCCCAGCATGTTAGTATTGCCGCGGTTGTATTCATGAAATCTAAACACATCACTTGCAAGACTAAAACTATTTTGATTCGGTTGGCTGATTAGCAGTGGTGTTGCAATATCAGCCGCCCGAATTCCTCTACATAAAAAAAAAGTCAATTCGTCAGCCTTAGTTGTCGGAGCAATCTTGAACGGTCGTGATAAAATGAGACGTTGCGATTCCATTTTTGGCAAAAATCTGGTAGGCATCGGCAATAAGCTGATCCGAGACCGTCTTCTGACGAGTAAGGAGCCATGCAAACTGTAAGTTGAAGATCCTTAGCAGGTCCGTGCAAGAGAAAATTAGCGCATAATTGTCGTAATCGGTCGCGAGCACCTTGTAATCTCCGTACGGGGAGCCTGAAACGAGAATTGAAGGTCGTGGGTGTACCGCCGCTTTAAGTGGTGCTTACCAGACAATAAAAGCGCTCTCTGTCCTTATCGATCAAGCACGAGCCACTTTATAATCAAGAGATGAAGGAAAATCGATCAAAGTAAGGTTTACGTGAGTATGCACTACACCTGAAGGGCATCAAGCGAAAGGAAGGGAGCTTTTTTCCAGACATATAGCCACCACAACGAGAGACGTTACCTGGATTGAATTTAACGTGGCAGTAGGCCGGCCGAGAGGTCTCGCAGTAAGCCGTGCCTTTAGCATACTTCCTCTGCTGCTGCCTACAAAAGCAGCAGGAGAGACAGCGTGTTATGTCCGCGACTCTGCGTTAATGAAAGTTGCACGAAAAGTTCCACTTCATGTCGCATAAATTCTGCTAGACAAGCGGAGGCACGGTGCGACATACAACGAAGCAGTCGCAGGTAGTAGTTTTGAATAATTTTGCGAATACAATTTAACACGGCTAGAAAATAGAGCGGCGACATTTTGAAACCTTTTGTGGGTCTAGGCGAAGGCGCCATCTTGAAGCTAAGCGTAACCAAGGCTCGTCGATTATGGTACACGGACTCGTAACCGGTTGGAAGTCCAGCTAGCGGCAGGCTGAAAACTCATGACCCGCTCGAGTGGAGAATCCCGAGGGAATCTCAATTTTAGTATTTCGCATGCGTACGTACGCGCTAGCGAGTCCCGATTGTCTGCGGCAACCGAGACTCATGTATTCGCAATGTACGGCTTTCTTTGGGCCCGCTAGACCGTAAGAATCTTTACTGAGTTATTTTTCTTGGCCACGTCACCGGCTTGGTTGCGACAACCGTGCTAGGAACGGGGGTCGAGGGGGGTGAGGGGGGAGGAGCAAAAAGCACCAGAGCGGTGAGCCCTGAGGATTTTAGCCCTTGGGTAGGGCGATCGGCCTTCGAGACACAGGTCGTGCGTTTCGAGTCCTGCAGTGGGCGATCCTATATTGCTCACTGCAACCAGTGCAGCTGATAGCCGTAAAGGCTCTTCTGCTGCTATACAGACGAGGCTGTTGGATCAGCTAAGCTTCAATTTAATTTTAACTTACCCAGAGTGGATATTGACTGAAAATCTACTTTGCCGCGCTGGTTTGGCCCAGCGGTAAAAGCGCTCGTCCCAACCAAGACCAAGGTAAATGTATTTGAAGGTCGATGTCGTGGGCTCGAGCCTCGTGGCATACGTGAAGCGCCTGAATACAGATTAAGTTCTCTTAGGGTGCTATACAAATGAATTATATATTATATTTTACGAGCAGCTCATTGCCTGCGGATTTGCTTCGATGAGTCACGGTAGTTTCGTTATGGAAGACAGTCTACCCAATCTTGCCGCATGACGGAAGAGCGCCATGTTAACACGTGACGGAAGTGCGCCATCTTGTGGCGTGACGGACTTTCTCGCTTTAGTAGATATATTATATTATACTTTGTTCAATACACTTGCTTCGTCTCTAGCACCTCGCATGCATAACATTGACCGCCTCAAAATACGTATGCCCTGTAAAAGAAGCAGCAGTAGCTACCGCTGTCGAAACAGCTGTTGCGGCTAAAAAACGATGCTTACAAGCAGAATCTGTTAAAAACGGTTGAAAAACGAAGCGCATCTGACGAAAAGAAGCACAGTCGTGAACGATTTCTCGATCAATCATACCACGCCAAGAGTAAAAATTATTTCGCCATTTCGCTACGTACGTGATTTTAAACCCCCTCATTCTAATTTTAACCCCCTCATTCTAATAGCGATGGTCAAATCTAAAATCTTAATGACGAACGCAATGCTATTGGCAGAGAGTAAACACGCCACACTCCTAGCACAGAATCCAAGATGACTCGCACAATAGCAAGTGGCCGGTCGCTGTTAGCAAACGAATCTCTCCTTGGTGTGGCCGTACCCTGTGCGTCCCTGGGAACATACGCCCCTTTGGATGCCAATATCGCGGAGCGCGGGTTTCGGGCTGGACCGAAGAAGCGCCGCTGAGGCAGGATTGTGCTTGATTACGGACGCGCAGGTCGGTCCGGGCAAATACCTAATCTCGGTGTTGACCAAAAGAGCGTATCGCCAAAGCGCGCCAGGTGAGAAAGCACATTTCCAAGTGGGATAAGCCAGTTTCCAGTCGCACGAGATGCTTTGCTAACAGTTGCGAGCATGCACAAAGGCCAGGCGAGCTAGGGAGCTGAGTGCGCTTCCGGTCTCGTGGGCGTGAACAGGTTCTGGTGTTCAGGGCCTCCTCACCAAACGTGGTAGCCAGAGTTGGTAACCGATACGGTGCCGTTGGCGGCGATGGCGTAGTCTGCATAAGAGCATTTCTGTCCAAACTCGAAAATGGCGAAGAATCGCCTCTGCTCGTACCAGCGACCAGTGAAGAACTGTAGGAGAAACCGCCAGAGCTCAGCGCCACCGGCTTGCCCACCGAGATCCGAGCAGAGGCGGCGCAAGCGGGCGGGGTGAGACACGGGCGCCGTGCGCCCGGCCGAGCGTGCCGCCTGCGCCCACGTACGCACTTACCCTCTGAGCGGAGAAGTTGTCCACAAGCGTTATCGCAGGGCAAGTCCCGATCGAGGGAACCTGTGCTGAGCTACCGCCGAGAAGAGTGAGTGCAGCGAGGACCAGCAGCAGCAACAGCGACAGCATTCTCGACAACTGACTTGAGCACCGACCTCGACCTGTGCTGACCTGTGGGTGCCTGCAGTGGAGGAGGTCTGGCAGTGGAGCTGCCTGCTACGTGGTGCCTTATATCGTTCGCGTGCACACCCGGTATCGAATTCCCATTGCAGGCCGTAGAGCAAGGGTTCTCCGATAGCCGTTTCGTAAGCGGCTGTTAAGTATTCGCACTCTGAACCCAACGAGAAGCGTGGAAAGAGGTATTAGGCTAGAGGTCAGCTGGCAGAAGCGACCGAACATCTGCAGTTGGCTAACGGGATGCCGTATTCCCATTAGCCGCACTCAGCCGCCGGTTTCTGGTTACCGCTCGCATCGCAGCCGCCGGTTCCCGTTAAATCGCAAGCACCGATCTCTCCATAGTGAGAGGCGATACTCTCCGCTACTGCAGCACAGCTAGTGGCGTGCAATGCGGTAGCATGCACACCGTCCCCCGGCTTTGCCCGGTGACACACTTCGGAGATAGGGGTAGGGTAGGGGGGGGGGTGGGTGGGTGACTGCTGACAACACCCACTCGCTCCTGGCATCCTGAGAGTTCCCATTACAACCGCTTAAGCGCTCTCTCGGCCACTATTTCTAGCCCCCGGTTGCTGCCTGTGTGTATGTATGTACAATATATAAGTATGTACGTATGCATGTATGTATGCACATATGCATGTATGTACGTATGTATATGTGTATGTATGTATATACGTATGCGTATGTATGTATGTATATATGTATGGATGTATGTATGTATGTGTGTGTATGTATGCATGCATGCATGTATGTATGTATGTATGTATGTATGTATGTATGTATGTATGTATGTATGTATGTATGTGTGTATGTTTGTATGTATGTTTGTATGTATCTGGTGCTGACACTTTGAGAGCCCCTGATACAACCGCTTAATAAAATCTCTCTCTGTCTCTCTGTTTCTCTTTCTCTCTCTCTCTCTCTCTCTCTCTCTCTCTCTCTCTCTCTCTCCTGCAATTTATAGCCCCTGGGTGTTGCCTGACAACCAAGACCGAGCTACGGCACCTGGATGTCTCTGCTCGGTACCGTTGCGGCTACTGGCGTGCGAGTTCACAAGTGCGAGAAAGGCGCCCGTTGGAGCCGCATGTCTTCGAGAGACGGGAGAGACTCCTGCGTTCGAAATCTTTCAGGCAGCTGGACTGCTGGCGTTATAAGTAAGCTTCTGATACAGAGACGGGTGGATTTCCGATTGTCATGTCATGTCATGTCATGTATCTCCTTCTGTAACTCCACAAAGCCACAAAGACTATGTGGGTGTTACGCAGGAAAGTTTTTTTATAGCGCACTCACAGCCTAAGAGGCTTTCGGTACGAATTCGGTGGCCAACAGACTTCATCTCACTCAACAAAGAGAAAGTGAGAAGCATTTCAGATTCAGGAGAGCATTTGAGGTAGTGAGTACCATGGAAGTAGTTCCTCAGGACCGCTGGAAAGGATGAGCCATAGTCGGCAGCAGGAGGGTAGTTGTCATTGCGTAAGAATCGTGGAAGCGAGTTCCACAGTCTGGGACTTGCAGAGCTAAAGCTTCTGTCGACAATGGTCTATAAGCGGAGGAATGGAACAGCTAATTTATTGTCCATACAGGACCTGAGGGCACGAGTAGGCTGAAACTGGTGCAGCAGTTCGGCTAGGTATGGAGGAGCCAAGCCGTGGTGGGCATTGTGGGTCTGCGTAAGAACTTTGCTCTGTATCCGTTGATCAACAGGCAGCCATCCTAGCTCTTTTATCAAAGGAGACACACGGTGAAATCCCTGGAACTTGAAAACCAGCCTTGCAGCCATATTCACAGCCATTTGCAGTGGCCTACTTGCTATTTTTTTGGTAGCCCAGCCAAAAGGGAATAACTATAATCAGGCCGAGACAGAACTAAGGAGCTAGTTACATTTTTTGCAAGCCACTGTGGAAGACAGCTCCTTATCTTAGATAGGGATCGGACGCGATGGCAAGCTGTAGAAGCAGTCTTCTGAATGGAGCTTTGAAAATTTAGGCAGCAGTCGAAAACGACACCTACATTTCGAGCACGAGGTGAGGGTTGCATAACAGCATCACCTATTAGAAGAGCAAAGCCTTCTAGTCCAGCCACATGGGTAGGCTGTCCTATGAGCAGCAGTTGGGTTTTATCATCATTTAGTTTTAAGCAATTTTCCTAAATCCAGAATCGAATATCGGCAAGGCAGGCATTCAGTTTCTTAGTTGCTGCAGCAGGTTCCGATGGTCTGAATGACAAATACAGCTGAGTATCATCAGCATAAGAGTGATATCCTATTCTATGGGCCTTAATCACTTTTTCCAGAGGTTGAGTATAAATGAAGGACAGCAAGGGACCGAGGACGGACCCTTGAGGGACTCCACAGGTTACCGGCCCCACACGACACAGATTGAACACGATCGGACAAGTACGATTTAAATCATGCCAGTGCCTCGTCTGCCAGACCGATCGTTGTTCTCAATCGTTCAAGTAGGACATCGTGATCGATGGTGTCGAAGGCAGCTGATAGATCTAGCAGAGCTAGGGCAGTGATTTTCCCGTCTTCGTTGCCGCACAGATGTCATTGTTAAAACGGAGGAGAGCAGTTTCAGTGGACTGCTGCCTTTTGAACCCCGATTAAAATTTTTCCGACATTTCATTTTTTTCCAGTATGTGCAACCAGCTGCTTAGCGACAATTTGTTCAAGAGTCATTGACAAAAAAGGAAGAAGGAAAACTGGGCGATAGTTTAAAAATACCTCTGTATTTAATCTAGTATTGGGACTCCACATTCGACGCAGGAGAGGCGGTAATGAATTTAACTGTGCGGCTCACAATTTTCACATTCCGAGCTTAGCTGCCCGATTCGGGATTTTGACTCACTGAGTTTAGCAATGCGACCCGCAATGTCTACGTAGAATTTGTTAGCTCCTGTAAGCTTCGGCGCTGACGGCAGTCGAGACCAAAGATATGCGATGTTTGGCAGGGCAAAGGTGAAGGCTTTGCCATTAAAAAAACCGAGTCTTCGGCAATCAAAGCTGTAAAACGTGATTTTGCGATTGAAACGCAATTCGCGAATATTCCTCTATCTCGCACTGAATAATTAGAGCAGAAATTGTGAAAGTTGTATGTATAAATATTTATGGGAAAATAATCTCAAATTTTAAAAATTAAAATTGAATGAAAAATCTAACTGAATGGAAGCATCTGGAAGTTTTGATTTGCACAAGTAAGGTGGCTGTAGGTATGCAAGGCCGCTACTAGCAAATTAGAGGTGTATTGAAACTCAAGGCGTACGTTATTTGTAACGGTAAACAGGCGCACTCTGTGAACAAGGTAAAAGGTCTAGAGTTAAGCGATGATAGGATTCAATGCCGCTCATGCCGACTGCTGCCATGACACTGGCCACATGACCTTGGCTGCTTTCGCTCCGCTTGCTCCACCCGCGCCATCCCCCACCTGTTGAGCAAGTGTGCACAGTCTCTATGTCAAGGGGATCTACTTCTCGGATGGCATGCTAATCATTGGCAAGCGATCGCATCTACTTGAAAATGTCGCATCAGCAGTCCAGTCGGCACTCCCATCTCTAATCATTTGACAATGCTTTCTGTACAGCATACGTAAAGTGCCTAGAAAGAGATTCAGTTCTTCGAGGGGGCCATACCGATGAATTCTTGTTTTTAATGTCATCTCCTGTTGCGTCCACAAATAGGTGATAGGCTTTTGGCATTTGCTTGTACGTGGCTTGTTTGCAGCAATTACCGTTTGTGCTATCTTTATTCGTAAGGTCACCTAAATCTCCATTAGAAACGAAATCTCCACCGGAATGAGGTCTCCCCCAAAGAGCCGACGACCTAAGTGAAAGGCTGTCCCACTTCAACGGCAGGCAGATGGGAGCCATCGCTGCTGTCTCTTTTCATCGTCTGCAGCGCTGCTGCCTGCTTCTCAGCTTCAGAGCTCTCTCGAAAGTTATTCAACGGAAACCAGTACCCTGCCCTCTTCCTCAATGGTCCGTGGTTGAAGTACTCGGGCAAGCATTTCCAAACACAAATTTAGTTTAAAGAAAGGTGCGAAAAGTAACGCCATGCGAAAAAGCCCTCTAGCTGACTTGTTGTTCTCTCTCTCTCTCGCTCTCTCTCTCTCTCTCTCTCTCTCACAGCAATTGCCCTCTAGCTGACTTTTTGTTCTCTCTCTCTCTCTCTCTCTCTCTCTCGCTGTCTGTTCCTCGCTCTCTCGCTCTCTCTCTCTCTCTCTCTCTCTCTCTCTCTCTCTCTCTCTCACAGCAATTGCCCTCTAGCTGACTTTTTGTTCTCTATCTCTCTATCTCTCTCTATGCGCAACTAAGGTGGACAGCAAAGTGAGAGACAAACTGCGGAGGCTAACGAGAGTCTGCTGTAGAAGCTTGACCTATACGCAACTTTCGTCAAGCGAAGCAACAAGAGACGGAAAAGAAAGCGTGGCGAGATTTCGCTTTCGTTTTCGTTAGATTGACGTTTAGAAGCGGGGACGCTTGGAGAGGGAGTCCAGCGTGGCGTGGCATCATTTCTCACCAGGTCTTTACTGAAGGCATATCAACTGCTAAATGGAATGACCTGATGAAGGGAAATCTGATGGCAACAAGTGAAGCAGTCTTTTTCTAATTTTGCGCCCGCTTCAGACGTTCAGGCTTTACCGCCGTACTAACGATGTTCAACTGTAAGTTGAGCATCACCGGAGGTATCGCGCACGGTCTCGAGCTGATGCGTTTTTTTCTTATACGCTTTCCATCCAGCCATCCATCTGAGTATATTGCAGCCATGAGCGCGATTGTCTCGGCGTCGCTGTTAGAAGGTGCCGGGACGAGGTTCGGTATGAACTAGCGGCGACGTGCAGCTCTCGGAGACCACCGGGCAGAGGTCCGTCGCCATCGACGACTGGCGCAGCTGCAGCATAGACACACACTCTGCTAGCTGTGAGGTCCAACGATCAAACTTATATAGTGCTACTGAAAGCCACGCCGCCCGGATTCGGCCCAAGGGTTACAGTGCTTGCCTTTAACGACCGAGTTCAAGGTGATCTCCGTTACGACCGAGGTCGTGCGCTGGGGCCCTTTGGCATACGTGAAGCGGCTGGATAGATATTCAGTTCTCTCAGGAAGCTATACAAATGAACTTTATGTGTTTACTTAAACTTACATGCATCCCTAAGTCTTCTTAAATGACTGCCTCCGAGCTTTTCGTCTAATATTAATAGCAGAAGCCGCTGAATGATGCGAGTAAAGCTGATTTTCTTAGTGTCTGAGTATCTTAATTTGAATTCTGGAATTTTCAACCTCGGTAAAAATGAGTAAGATCCCAGAACTTTGGGATCCCGGCTTGCGACTCCTCGCAGCTCCGAGTTTCTCCACGCGTAGCGCACACGTTGCAGCGCTCTGGTGAAAGTCACAATGAACAAGCGGGTATAACGCAGGAGAGTTTTCTGCACTCAAAGTCTACGCGGCTTTCGGTGCACTCACTGCAGCCAACCGAATTGTCTCGCGCAGCAAAAAGAAATGCGAAGCATTCGGCCGAAGCACAAGCGCAGTCGAGGAAGTAAGTAGCACAGGAGTTGCAGCTCTCAGAGACGGCTGCAGTGCTGGTGTCATGCATCCGAGTCGGCTGCCGGAGAGATAGCATTGCGTAAGAGCCAAGGAAGTGGGTTCTGTCGCCACAGTCTAGAAGTAAGTGCAGCCATAGTATTGTCCATAAATTACCTGTGAGAGCGAGGAGGCCGAGTAAGTCGGACGCGGCACTTCAGCTCGGTATGAAGGAGCCAATCCGCGGTGGATAGCCGTATGGAGAGATAAAGAGTATGCATGAGAGCAAGAGCTCCGTATTCCTTGTTTAACGATAGCCACCGAAGTTGGTCAGCGTGCAGGTAGAGGTTTCATGGTTTAGCTCGCTGATTTACAAATCGCATCTGCCTTTTCAACAACTGTCGTGAATAATTACTGTCTTTTGTGTTCGGGCGAGGTCTATTAATCCGGCCGCGTGAGCCCTGCACACCTGCAGTTTCTGAGCGCCTCAGACGTTTCAGGGGCACAAGGGGCACAAGTTTCAGGGGCTTTCGTCCAACCATGTTCCGTTTCGGACTCGATGAATTAGCTACCAAATAGAGGCTGTGAACATTTTGGGAAGTGGGCAGACTGAAGCAGGCGCTCCATGTTGCCAAGCCAATATCTTCAACTTCTGTGTGCCGATTTCTCCAGACGCGCGTTATCTTGCAAAGACTATCGAGCGTGCTTTGATTAATTTCGGTCTTTCTATCCATTTGTCTTTGTACTGCCTCTCAGACTATTTTCTGTGCGGTCAGTTTTTTTTAATGGTCACCCAATATTGGTGGCTCTTGTTTAAGTAATCCAAGAGAGAGAGAGAGAGAGAGAGAGAGAGAGAGAGAGAGAGAAAGAGAGACAGAGACAGAGAGGCAGAGAAAGAGAGGGCTAAGAAAGAGGGCTAAGAGAGAGAGAGAGAGAGAGAGAGAGAGAGAGAGAGAGAGAGAGAGAGAGAGAGAGAGAGAGAGAGAGAGAGAGAGAGAGAGAGAGAGAGAGAGAGAGAGAGAGAGAGAGAGAGAGAGAGAGAGAGAGAGAGAGAGAGAGAGAGAGAGAGAGAGAGCTCTGCACTAATGATGAGGCGGGTGGTCGTCAGGATTATCAGTGCGACTGTAAGCCATTTAACCGTCGTATAACTGCACTCCATTGAAAATGCGCGCTTTCCCGACGAGTCTTTGAGCACAAGTGAAAGTTGTGATGCGGACAAGAATCTGAAAGAAACTACTTTGAATTGCATTGAATAGCTATAAATATTTTATAGTTCGGTGACAACTGTGGCACTTTAATTAAAAACTAAAAATATCTTTTAATAAACCACTGTTCGGTGAATTATGAGTTTTTTGTGTTGTTACATTCTAAACCTGAAATTGTATCCCTGAAATATGAACCAAGTGCACAAAAGCTCAAAAATCAAAATAAACTAGCACACGAAATGGCCCAAGCATTGCCATTAAAAGTAACTACTCCACCTAGTGACCCGGTATCTTTGCCAGAAAGTATGTCCAATTGTTTACGTATTGACGTTGCGAAACTTGGAGCGGTCCCAAGTAAAAGATTAGAAACTTCACAAATAAAATAGAAATACAGATTAAATCACAGCTTCTATTCTAAGACGCTTTCAATTGAGGAACTATGGTTCAAACGTGTCTTGGATATTCCAAGCAGCAGAGTACCATAGACTGTTTATGTTGCATTTTTTGGTGGGAAAAATTGAGACTAACGTGTAAAAGCTTCCGCAGCTGGCAATCTCTACTTATTAAAGCGAGACAGTACGCCCGTCCTTGCCTCCATTACGCGGCAAGATGGCGAATAGTACTTCCAGGAAGTGATGTGTAATAGAGGTGTAGTTTTTTATGTGTAATAGACGTGTAGTTTTTCTATAACACAGCAAGGCGAGTCCACAGGCAGTGAGCTCTAGTATTTGAGTAAGACATTTATGGAGGTTGAGAAGTCAAGGGACTCTACAGACAGGATATGATGGGGTGGAAGGATCTGGAATTACGCGTTAAAACCTGAGGCTAAACTCTTGGCAAACGGATGCAACATTAAGTAGAAAAAGACATGGCTCACACTACCGTGATGCGTTTGTGGAACGCATAATAGCAATGGTACTATTTTTAGCCCAGAGGAATGTAGCATTTCATGTTAATTCCGATAGGCTGTACGTTCATTGAAACGGAAATTCTCTCGGCAAAGTTAGATTACATGCAAAGATTGATCCCATAATTCCGAACAATTGCATGCATTCAGAATGCAACAGAATTGGCCCATAAACTTTGGTCTGAAATTTAAAATGAATTTATCAGTCTCATTTGTGATCGCATTTTGGAAGATAACAAACTAAATACTACAGTATTATGCTGGGTTTCACTTCAGATGAAAGCAACATGGATAAAATAACCATTTATTCCTTGGAACTTTATTACGGTATTTTGTTTCTTTGAAATTAAATAGAACAAGGCAGCGACTACAGAAGGTTCTGGGTTTTCTAAAAGTGGCCAACACAGTGAAGTCTGAAAGTTTGAGTCGCTGTGTGAGGAGCTCGCTCTCAATGCTGAACCAAAGCAGAGTCTGGCGGATTTTGCCAAGGCTACGCTTGCTTATGATAACGGCAGCAGCATAAAGCCCAAATGTTCGAGCACGACTTTTAAAGACGAACTCACGAGCATTCTAATTGCCTTGCAGCAACCACAGTCTCAACCAGGTTATCTGAGATGCTACAGGCTCTTCGATAGCTGTCATAACCTTCTTTTGTTGCAGGCAGCGAGCGTATTGATTTTTGAGCCGCGTCTTTAACATGGACGCTTTGGACGAGTTTCAGAATCATTCCAGTGAAATATTTATCGGATAATCACTGTAAAAGAAAAATTCCGATTGTAAAAGCGCTTTGATTTCAAACCAAGGACGTTCTCACAGCAGTGTTAGGCATTCGTGATACTTCCAAAGGCAAATATTTTAAAGCGTACTCTGAGGCGAACGGGTTAGCAGAACACATTGATTCCTTCCACTTCTTACTATGCTTGCTTTCACGGCTCCTGATATGCTTGTTTATAACATTAGGTTCAGTACGATGCTCCAAGAAGAAAATGTGGAGATTGACGTGGACCATGACCTTGTCATAGCAACGCACTGCTCGCTGCGCAGCTCCAGCAAAAGCGACACTTTATGCTCATCGGCAGTCGACGCGTCAACAAACTTATGCGACAAGCTAGACATTGAAGCCGAGATGCCAGCTTAAAGGCGCTGACATGTGCCGTGCCAGTTTGGATGTGAAAATAGAGCCGGCCTTCTCGACAATGTGCATCAAAAATTCAAAGCTAATATATTCTGTGACGCAATCGACCTCTTTCTTTTCTTTCTTGGCGAACGGTTTGCCATGTTGAGCGCGCACAGTGACATCTTCGCATTCTTTGATTACATTCCTCTGCTGAAATATCGAAAAATAATAGAAGCTAATGGGACATTGTGCAGTTGAATCCAATTCACTAGTGGCACGTACCAAAGGCGAGGTGGTCATAGCGGACACGAAAAAGACGGGGCAGACGCTGGAAGAGAATCTTTCCAACTGACTCTCAGCCGAGTGCAGTTTGTGATGCGGTGGACTACGCTGTAGCCTAGGACGTAAGGCTCTTGCTCTTCATAGCCGAGATCGTGCGTTCGAATCCTGCCGTTGGTGATCCTTTATTGCCAACTGCAAGCGGGTGGTGGTGAAAGCTGCCAAGGTTCTTTCGTCGGTAGTAAATGAGGCATTTACATGAGCGGGTATTTTTTATACTCTGAAATCCGGCCTCAAAGAGATTTTCTCGAATGTGACGCTCGCTTGACGAATAACCCTTTCGATGCAAGCGGTCAGCGTTGCAAGCGGAGAGTGCAGATTATCTAATACGGAAGCTCATCAAACACATGTTGCGCTCAATTATCGTACAGGAGAGGCTTTGTGGATTATCAACGATATCCACTGAACATGAACTAAGTGCTGAGCTTGAGTACGCCAAATTAATCGAAGGTTTTTCGCGAGCTGCAGATAGATACGCCGTGTTACTCATTGAGGTAAAAAGGTAAAAAAAGTGAAATCTGTAGGGGGCCTCCAAAAGTCGCGCGACGGCTCTGCCGCCATCATGGTGGCGCACCGATGTACACGCCGCTGAATGCCAAATGAAAGTGAAATATCAAACTTGCGGCCGTATGTGTGGGTAGGCCTGGCATACATATGTATTCCTTAAAATGAGCTCGACGTTTGGAAAACACCATTGAACCATTCGTGCACTTTTGACTTGCTGACTTGCTTACTATCTATGTATTGGTGATTCATGTAAGAGAATGTACCTGATTTTCTGTTAATTCATCAATTTGATAATGCGTATTGCAAGCATAATGCCACCGCCATGCTGCCCCCGTACGGCGCAAGAAAAGTGAAGAGCGCCGCGGCTGCTGTCCTAGCGCATCGCGTCGCGGGCACGGGCAGGTGCGAACGCACGGCGCGCGCGCGCGTGCGCGCGGGCTATCGGCAGCGAAGCCAGGACCTCGCGAGCAACTCAATCGCTCGCCCGCAGCTCCAAAGCTAAAAGTTGAGGCGATACGACTTGTTCACTTTTGTTTTAGCTGGACTCGCTCGCACGCTCCGTCCGCCGAGCGCGCCGGCTGGCTCCGCGAAGCGCGTGGCGGCGAGTAAGCCGAATCGCGCACACGCGCGCAGCCTCGGCGCGTACGTGCGACGCGCAGACGTAAGCGCGCTGAGACTACAGAGCCTGCGACCACGGCCACCGAGTAGTCCGCTACCACTGAGTGCCACGTTTGCGGGTAGAATATTCTAATATCTTTTGGTCAGGTTTTTCCGCTATTTGCTCTTGGTGCGCTCGACTTTGCGTGTGCACTCCTACACTTTCTGAAGCGTGAGGCCGGGGGATGCCAAAAATATCCCTACGTACCAGTACGGCAATGGATTTTAATCGTTCGTCGCCAACACTTTCTTATTAAATCCACTTTGCTTATTCGACTGACTAGCGTTAATCATTTTGAAAAGTTACATGGTATATTTTTCATAGGCCATGTATTTAGCCGCGACGGCACACTAGGTAACGTGGTTGCTTTTCACAGTCCTCGGTCCCGAGGTCGTGGGTACGAATCTTGCGGTGGGTGATTCCATATCGCCACTGCAAACGACGGCGATAGCCGTGAAGGCTCTTCTATCGCTATGCAAAGAGGCTGTTAAATCAGCTAGTATGCTATTTATTTATTCTACTCGTATAGTTCAGTGTGCTATGACTGCTCTGCCCGAGACTCTTATGCTTGCCCTGGTACTGTGCTGCTGCTATATTATGCAGGTACTGTGACCACGCGGCAGTACTCAAGTCAGCAGGAGTGACCTCGCTTACGAGCACTGCGTGAGTTTCTTGGTATCTTTGGTAGGATTTCTCTGTCTCTTGGACACTCCTGTGCTGCGAGGAATTTTATAATTCGGCTGGTGCAACGTCCCCTTAAAAAAGCGGGCATGAAAAAGCTGAAGGCCTTATAAACAGACAATGGCGTACAGTGTGCTTACATAATAACGCATAGCTGCAGTTGTAGAAGGAGAAGCCTTGTGACGACGCAATCTTAAGCTGAGCCGCGGTGTCTCGTTATTTGAAGACTACTGGAGCTCACTGACTGCGAACTCACTTCGCAGTCGTAGACATCTATTACACGTCACTCCATGTCATTACTGCTCGTCATATTACCATGTGACGGAGGGACGGACGGCAGTCAACAATTGAAAGGTGGCTTGCGTACTCCACGTGATTCGTAGTGAAGTCCTACTCATGACATCATGACACCGTATCTGCTCGCCATTGAAGGCAGAAGTCGTGCTTTCGAGAGCCCTGTGGCATATGCGGATCGCCTGGATAGAGATTAAGTAATCTCTTTGGGCGCCATACAAACGAATGACGTTCTTTATTTTACCTGCCGTAGCCACTGAGTGTTCCTAATGTCCGTCCAACTCTGACCGTTAGCGGGATTCTGTCGATGCCCTGGCTAGTGCATCTAGTGTCGGCGTCCAGACTCCTCGAAGCCTTGCAGTCGCTCTTACATTATGAGGCTAATTCTGAGCTGCTAATGCAGAGCCTGTCACTATACTTTCCGTTACTGCGAGATCTGTATTGGTCTCCATCGGAGCAGCAAGTACGAACGCACGTCCTTCGAAACTTGCAAATTCAGAGCTTACATATGCTTTTTAAGCTACTAAAGAGGAGAGCTAAGTCACGAATACAATATTATTTTAGTTTCACAGTTTTAAATTTTGTGTGTTATTAGCTGGCGTTGCCAAGGGCAATGAGCAGATTTTTGCCAACTTTCTGGTGTCGTCAAGGACACGGCCTTTTTGCGGGCTCAAAGATAAAATAAAGAATAATTCATTTGTATAGCGCCCCAAGAGAACCTAATCTCTATTCAGGCGCTTCACATATGCCTTCGGGCTCGAGCCCACGACCTCAGCCAGACCTTGGTCGGGGGGGGGGGCGAGCACCTTAACCGCTGGACCAAAAGACTTACAAAAATAACTAGCCATCATCATACAGGAGCAGCTGTTAAATTCATCTTCACCCAAAACTATAGCGATCTTTTTGTTTTTGGCTGACGTATTTGTTCAAGGGAAGTAATTATAAAATGAATGAAATGGAGCCGTGGGCTCATTCGAATGACGACATCAATTAAATAAACCGTACTCCGATCAACAATCTCGCTAACGCTCGATCGTTTCTCGTCGTCCGATTTATTTAATGGCTGCCGTCATTCTCGAGACCCTATTCTCCATTCCATTCATTTTATAACTACCTGGAGTTGTGTTAGGTTGATATGACTATATAAGAGTAAAAAATATTTGCAGTTAATTAAATATTTAATTAAATAAATTTTCTGTCTTTATTTATGTCCCAAAACATTGATTACTTTATGCGACGGGAGGGTGACAAATTTAACGATCATGCAAAACGTATTAGAAAAGAAGCAAGAATACGTACAGGTCTTATGCCAAAATATCCATTCTCAAAAGAGAATTAGATGCAATGATTGCAAGTTTAAGAACACCAACAGTTATAAAATTAGATAATCCTATTGCTAAGAAAACTGCTTAGACTAATAACAGATGGTCTTTCGATAGGGAGTCTAGGAGATTGATTAAAATACAAGAAACAGGATGGTTTTTAGGAAAAGCTTCTTCAGATGGTAAATTCTTAGATAATGATTATAATGGATTAGAAAAAATAGAATTGATTTTAATGTAATATATGATAAGGTTGGAGCAGAATTTTAATTAGTTAACAAAAAATTACTTGAAAACTAGAGTGACTTAAAAATGACCCTTGTTATTTCACCTATTTTAGCTTCAGAAACTGGTGCATTTAATTATTAACCATTTGCTGGAGTAAGTAATTCAAAAGCAAATAGAGTTTCAGATATTGATGGAAAAATTAGAACTCAATTTGCTGCTTTTAAAAAGAGAGTAGAAGAATGGTTAGAAAAAGGTTGTTATTGGACTATAATTGGTGTTAATACTATTTATGCAAAGTTTTCTTATTTTCGACATAGATTTGGTGGTATTTATTTGCCAATGCCAGCAGGATTAGAAAAGAAGAGATCTACAATCAATATAAAAAAATGAATCAGATAATATTTGTGCTTTATGATGTGTATTGAGATTTCTTCATTGGCGAGAGAATCATCCAGAATCTACTGCTGATTTAAAAGAAATATTACATTAAAAATACTCACACAATCTTAAGGGAATAGAAGAATTGTTCATTGAAAAAGAAAATCATCCTTCAAATGTATTAAACGTAGCTGATATTCCTCAATTAGCAGAATTATTTTACATAACAATTAATGTTTACGAATATGATAATAAAGTTTTAACTCCACTCATGGTAGTTGATGAAGAGAAAGAGAAGCATTTGGATCTTCTTTTATATAGCACTCCGAATAAAAGCAACTTTCATTATGTAATTATTGAAAACTTAAATGGTCTGTACAGAAGCAGCAAAGGTTATGGAACGCAGCTTACTTGTAAAAGATGTTTGTGTAGATTTTACTCTAAAGATAATAATAATAATAATATTGCACTTGATAAAGCGCCCTCAGAGAACTTAATATCTTTCTAGGCGCTTTACATTTGCTGCAAAGTGATACGCAATAGAATAGTAAGTAAAATCATGCTTGAAAAACAAACAAAATGAATAACATGGTTAGGGGTTACATGCACTGGGTCAGCATGCAAATGTGGTTAGTGGCAGCATGAACAGTGTCAGCACGCATAAGCACATCGAGGACGAATCACAAGGACCCACTAAATGCTGTCCTAAATAGGTATGTTTTTAAGTTTTTTTTAAATGTGGTCAGGTCAGGGGATGTTCTCATGCAGGTCGGGAGGGAGTTCCAGGCTGTGGGAGCATACGAGCTAAATGCACGGTCTCCAAAGGATTTAAGGTTTGTACGAGGTATTTCTAGACTGTTGGATTCCGAAAAGCGGGTGGTACGATGCTTTGCCTGATGGGGTAGTATATCTGACAGATAGGCTGGAGCCATAGAATGAAGAGACCTAAAAGTGAGCGTCAAAACCTTGAAGTCAATCCGTTGCTTGACTGGTAACCAGTGCAGGTCGGCGAGAAGTGGAGTAATGTGGCAACTGCGACAAACTAGAAGATAAACTAGAATCACATGTTGATGCATGCAAACGTAGAAATCATGGTATATCTAGAATAAGAATGCCCAGTGCAGATAGTAAAAAAGGAGATACACGTTATTTTAAAAATTATGCAAAAACATTACGGTGTCGTTATGTTGCTTATGCAGACTTTGAATGCTTACTTACAAGTGTTAGAAAAACAGATAAAGAAGATCCTACTACACCACAAGGTACTTTTCAAAAGCATATTCCTTATTCATCTGCTTATACTATTATTGATTATGAAGGAAAACAAAGAACATTTAAATTATTAAATGGTCCTAATAATGTTAGAGATCTATTAAAAGTTTATTAGAAAAAGTTGAAAAAATAAAAAATGAATTGCAACTTATTCTTGATAAATACAATACATTTGATTATAGTAATTTAAAAAAGATGATAATGAAGATTTTGAGAATGCGACTATTTGTTATATTTGTGGTTTAGATTTAGATGGTGATAAAGTCTTGGATCACTGTCACATGACAAGAAATTATAGAGGTGCTGCTCATAATGTTTGCAATTTTAATATTAGCATTAATCCTAAGAAGTTTAAACTTCCAGTATTTACTCATAACTTAAACGGCTATGATGCGCATTTATTAGTACAAAAATTTCAAGATTTAAAACTAAATAAAAAAGTTATTGCTAACAATATGGAGAAATACATAAACATTTGAAATTGGTTCACTTAGTTTTACAGATTCTTTACAAATGTTGCAAAAAGGTTTAGCAGATCTTGTAAACAATGTTGTTAAATCACGAAAGCCTTTAGATCAAACAAGAAAATACTTTTCTATGTTAGATGATACAGAATTTGATCTATTAAAAGAAAAAAGTATATTGCTTTAGGAATATCTAGATTCATTTTCAAGACTAGATGAAAAAACACTACCTTCAATTAAAAGTTTTTATAGTATGTTAAATAATACAAGCATAAAAAGAGTATGATCGTGCTGAGAGAGTTTGGGCATTGATGAAAAAACTAGATCTTGATACAGAAGACACATTGAAAAAGTATAGCGATATTAATCTAAAAATAGATGTTCTTTTATTAGCATATGTATTTCAAATATTAGACACTTATCTAAGAAGATTGATGGTTTAGATTCAGCTAATTTCCTTACAGCTCTAGGTTTAACTTGGGCTGCAGGTTTGAGATTTTCAAAGGTTAAACTAGATTTATTAACAAACTTTGAGCATTTTGACTTCTATAAAAGTGCAATGAGAGGAGGAATAAAACAAGCATCATGTAGACATATTAAAGCAAACAATGAAATGGCATCCAAATATGATACAGAAAATGAGTAAAGAAAAGATTTGGTTGCTTTATGTCGATGCAAATTAATTATATGCTACAGCAATGACACAACCGCTTCCCATTTCGAATTTCAAGTTTTTAGATGATAAACAATAAAAAGACTTACAACTAAAAAGAAATTATCAATAAAAGAAGATGCTGAAACAGGTTATGCTTTTGAATTAGATATGCACTGTCCTGATGAATTACATGATGTTTATTCAGATTATTCTATTTTACCAATTAGAAGAAAAGTGAATGTTGAAGAATATTTTGATTATCAAAATAAATCATTATTAAGACAATAAGAAAAAGTAGATGATTGCAAAAGTAAAGTAGAAAAACTGATTGTTGATCTAGAACCAAAAACTAAATATGTTATTCATTATAGAAATGTACAACTTGCAATTGAGAGGGGTTATGTATTAACAAAGATACATTGAGTAATGAGTTCAACTCAAAGTAGATGGTTTAGTGGATATATACTTAGCAACATTACTAGAAGAAAAGAAGCAAAAGATGAGTTTGAAAAAAGAATATTATCAACTTAAAAAAAATGCATTATTTTGCAAGACTATGGAAAATGTTAGAGAACGAGTAAACATTGAACTGTTTGATCTAAAATATGATAAGGATATTGCAGTTTCAGATAAAAGAGTAATGAGTGCTAGATTTAAAGATAGAAGGTTGTTTAATCAAAATTTAGTTGGAGTTGAATCAACAACAGCAGAGATCTGTCTTGATCAACCTATTTATTTGAGTTTTACAATTCTAGATATCTCAAAACTAATAATGCAAGATTTCTACTATAATACAATAAAAGATTACTATGATGATAAAGTAACACTTGCATATACTGATACTGATTCTCTAGTAATGCAAATAAATACTGATAATGTTTACAGAGATTTTGCAAACTATTTAGACTACCTAGGTGTATCTGGTTATCCTAAGAATCAAGATACATGGAAAGTAGAAGGAGCTGAAAAGATGATACCTGCCAATAAAGGAAGTCTAGGTAAATTTAAAGATTAAATATGTGAAAAATATTTAATAGATCCAAACACAAAAGATTTCATTAAAGATGAGAAAGGTGTTATGATTGAAAAATAAATTGTACTTGATGAGGGTGTTTTCTTATGACCGAAACTTTATTCAATGCAAATAGCTGTCAAGAAAGATAAAGGAATGTAAGTTAAATCAGCAGTTAAAAAAGCAAAAGTAACAAAGAAGGATGTAGTAAAAAAATGTTTGACACATTCTGATTATGTTGGTTGACTTAAAACTGGATATGATGTTTATTGAAATCAATCAAGATTTCAATCTAGAAACCACCAAATTTATACTATAACACAATCTAAGAAAGCATTATCAGCATTTGACTCAAAACGATATTGGTTAGATTGTGGATGTTGTAGTTATGCTTATGGCCATTACAAAATTGCTAAAGTCTTGAGTGAAGGAACTAATCCTGGTCGTTGTGATAGTTGTAATGTTGGTTAAACAATATATAGATGCCAAAAAGAAAGAATGAAGACAACAAACTAATTAATACCTGTAAAGAAACTAAAATTTATAGATAAAGAGAAAATGAAAGTAGATAAAAATATGTTGATATACAAACAGAAATAGAGCTATTCAAGTCATTAGAGAAATTAAATATAAATTAATACAATTATTTTCACTATTATAGAGACAGATCTAAAAGTTATTGAAATTACTAGTTCAGATAGGGAATCAGAGTATTCAGATGACTCAAATGAAGATCCCGACTACGTTCTTGTAAAGACTTTAACTAGCTCTTTAGTTCTGTCTCGGCTTGATTATTGTAATTCCCTTTTGGCTGTGCTACCAAAGAAAGCTATTAGGCCACTGCAGCTGACCGTGAATATGGATGCAAGGCTAGTCTTCAAGTCCCAGAGGTTTGAGCACGTGTCTCCTTTGCTAAAAGAGCTAGGATAGATGCCGGTTGAGCAACGGATACAGAGCAAAGTTCTTACGCTGACCCACAAGGCCCGCCATGGCTTGGCTCCTTCGTACCTAGCTGAACTGCTGCATCAGTTTCAGCCCGTTCGCACCCTGAGGTCCTGTGTGGACAATAAGCTGTTCCATTCCTCCGCTTAAAGACCGTTGGCGACAGAAGCTTTAGCTCTGCATGTCCTAGACTGTGGAACTCGCTTCCACAATTCTTACGCAACGACAACTACTCTCCTACTGCCGACTATGGCTAATTCTTTTCAGCGGTCCTGAGCTGCTACTTCCATGCTACTTACTCCCTCAACTGCTCTCCTGACTCTGCTATACTTCCCACTTTCTCTTTGTTGCGTGAGACGAAGTCTGTTGGCTACCGAATGCGTACCGAAAGTGCGCTATACAAAACTCTCTCGTGTAACACCCATATGGTCTTTGTGACTTTGTGGAGTTACAGACGGAGATACAAGGGTAGCCGTAAACAGCGGAGTGGCTATCCAGCCGAGAGGTCTCGCCGAATGGAGCGGCCTAGTCGTACAGGCTGTGGCCCTAGCACAAAATAGCAGTTCGCCCCAAGTGCGCATATAAAAAACTTGTCTCACAAGAAAAGAGTGCACTCGGTGCACTGCGTCAATAGTGCCACGTTCCTTCGGCTAGATACAGCTCGGTTTCTCATCCACACAGGGCCAACCTCCAAGCTACCAATATTATCAGAAAAATAAAAATTTTTGCATTGGATTACCAGTACTATTTACACTGTTTACAGTTAAATTACCATATTAATTAATAAAAGGAATTTCACTAATAAATGAAAAAATACATGGTCTATTTCCACATTTTAAATAGAAATGATGTAAAAAGTTATTAAAATTACACTATTCAGTAAAAAGTTATTAAAATTGTGTTCATAGGTTTTAATATATATTGTATTAGCATTTAAGTTTCCATTTATAGTTTCATTTGAAATATATGCCTCAACTTTTGTGTCAAAATATTTTTTGCTGCAACATCACTTTCATTAATAGCATCTAATACAATTACATATTTTTTGAGTTTACAGATAAATTACCAGTTATATGTTGATTTGAGTCTTTCCTTAGATAATTGTTATCAGCAAATGATTTATTAATTATTTCTAATAAATCTAAAGTTTCTCCAACGTTTTTTATTCTGTTTGAATCAAAATTCAATGTTCCATTCATCTGTAATTACTTTCTAGAGAGCATATTATATTAATGCTATTTAAACAGTTAAAACTATATTTCCTTCATTAAGTAGGTCGTGTGTACATACAATTGGTGAATCCCTTATTATTCTTTTATTTGAATCAAGATTATAACTTCGAAATAGCTGAAATGAATAATTAGAATGTATTCCTGATGGTGGAATAGGAATAAGCTGTTTTAGTAAACCATTTGGTGCTGTATATGTTATTGAAATTACAAATGATGCCCTGGGAATTGTATCCTTTTGTAAGCCATCAATAAATTTTCCTTGATAGATTGTTCCAGACGTATTTGTTTGCTGTGTTGAATCTATAGGTGCAATAAATGTTATTTTTGCAACATTCCAAAAAGATATTCTATTCAAACAGCTGAGATTAACACCATCATTAGGATTAACAGGATCATTTACAATTCTAATAAAGTTATTCATCATATCTAAATTTCCAATAACAATTCCTCCATGCAAATTAAGAAAGTTTGCATCCATATAAGCTTTATTTGGAACACTAAAATCACAATTATCACCAGTAGGAGCATCAACAACACTAATACTTCCATTTACAGTTACATTTCCTCTAAGTGTTCCTTATTTAACTTATTTTGTATCAGAATAATCTTTCGTTGCAGCATCACTAGGTCTTACAGGATTAGCAAGATCTACCAACCTGTAATTATTCATATCAACATCTCCATCAGAAGTAGTTGATCTAGAAACCTTTGTTACAAAGTTCGTATCTAAATACTTTGTGTTTACAGCATCTCCTGAATCAACAGGATCACCTAAGTTCTTAATCAGGTTTCCATTCATACTTAAATTTCCATTAAGTATATCACCTGTCTTTCTAATATATTTATCTGCATTAGTTCCTTTTTTATATAGCCCAACATTTCTATACAATACTAACAAGAAAATCTATATAAATAATTCGACTTAAAACAGTAAATTTATCAATAGCATAAGTACATGTTCCATCAATATTAGTTATTAAAACTATAGGTCCACTAACACCATAAGTATTATCACTAGTCAAATCTAAATAAGAATTAGTTTTATTAGTTGCATACATAATATTAGATATCATACTATAATTAGGTAATACACCAGGAAAGAATGTTTTAAGGTTAGTTATAAATCATAACTTTCTTTCTGTTCCATTTTCTATAATTGAAAGGTCACCTGTTGTAATTTGTTGTGCTGAAAAAGAAGATTCACTAATTCCATTAGTAGTAATATTCAAACCCAGCATGCCAAGTTTAAATAAACTAGGATAAGTACTAGAACTTAAACATCAATATCTAAATCCTACTTGTTTACAGCTATCAACATAGTGTTTTGTTACTACATCTGAATCTTTTAAAAATATAATACTCTTCTTACCCATGCCTATACTTGCCATTGCTTTACCTTGAAACACTTGTGTCATACTTTTCAACAATCCATATTTTATTACTGTATAAGGTCTTAAATCTGAATAAACAGTATCATAAGCAGAATTACCTGATATAACATACATATTCTTAAAATTAAGTTGTGACATCATCTTTGCATCTTTTTTTGGAAGCAATCCTGATAAACTTGTTACAGTTGCTAACTCTTCTATAACATTACTAGCAACACTACCGCCAAAGTTTGAACTAAGAACATAATCTAATCTTATTGCATCACCACCATTAACAGGAAAGCCCAAGTTAGTTACTCCATTTTTATTTGCATTAAGATCAGTATAAACATTTCCACCACTTTTCCTTACCTTTTCCATTACTTTTAAAATACGAAGAATAAAAAGGTAAAGGAGTTGCTGAAGATATAAAAGAAGGAGTTAGTACAACCATAGAACTAGTATCAGGTGTTACAACTGCAACTGAAGTTGGATCAAAGACATTTACAAAAATAGCGCCTAAAATTGCAATGAAACTGTCACTACAAGCGTCGAATAAAATAGCAAAGATTGTTCCAAAAGTATTGCAATCATTTAAAGTTATTGGATCTGCTACCAGAGCTCTAGGAGGTTTTCTATCAGGTGTTACAGGGATAGTAGATCTTGGTCTATTTATAAAAGAAGTTGTTGATGATATTGCCTCAGGTAAATACGGACAGGTGTTTTAGAAAATAATGGAAGAAAAAAAGGATTAACAAAAATGGTTTCATCATTAGAGATTGGTTATAATATAAATGAAATTCTTCTTGAAGCAGAGAAGTCAAATAGTGATTGGTATTTAGATCCAAGTAAATTTTGTCTAATATTTTTGGAGAAGAGGTTTCTTGGAGTGCAGAACAGTTAGATCCTATAGCATGGAAGAAAAACTTTCTTGAAATGAGAGGGGGAATATTACCTGCTATTCCAGCAATAATGGCCCGTATTGCATCTGTGATTGGTACAGTAGATTTAGCAGCAAGTATAACAGTTGCTGTTGCAACACTAGTTAAAAAGATAGTAGATGAAACAATGTTTACTGCAAAAGCTCCAAGGATGAACACACATGAAGAAAGAATGAATGCACTTAGTTTGCAGAGCGAAAGATTAAGGAATGCTGTTACTGAAATTCATAATATGATATAATTACTAGATAAAGGAATTGCTATGGATCTAAGTGAAAAAGTTCAGAAAAGTGAGGTAAAAAACAGATTGGACTACTTGAATAAAGGAAAGAAATTAGTTGAGAATGGAGGAGTCTCATCTAGTGAAGATTTGAAACGAGATATAAAATGAGTTGAGTCAACTACAGTTGGTGCTCGTAAAACGTGTGACTATAAGGCAGAGTCGGCCATGTTGCTAGCCAATCTGTTTGCACGTGGAGCTAGTCAAGAATAAATACATTCAGAAATACTGATATTAGGAGATGATTTAAAACGCAGATGTAAGAACTAGTAGCCTGTATATCTAACAATTTGCTTATCATCTGTAGGTGTGTATGTGAAATTTAGTTTTGCGAATTGCAAGTGCAAACGTATTGCTTCAAGATCTCTCACTTTTGCAGCCTCATCTGCAGAAGAATAGTAGCCTAAATGGTATCTAGTTCCATCTATTGTAAGATATGCTCTCCACTTGTTTGTTTTTTCATACCAACTAACGCCAATAAATTGTGAAGTATTTCTTTTAGTAAGACCTCTATTTCGGTTGTTTTCAGCGCGTGTTGCTTCACGTAAGTTATCAAAGCAATTATTTTGCTTATTACCATCAATATGATCCAACTCATGTATAGGAAATTTATCAGTACTTATTAACCATACAAGACGATGAAAACAATATTTTTTCCATCAATTGTTATTTGTCTATAACCACTTGAATTTAATGAACCTGCTTCTTTTTCATATACTACTCCTTGGCGCCTAACCTTATAAGTAAATTTTCCAGCAAATACATTAAATTAAAACAACTCATCTATACGTTCTTTCAATGCATTAACTTCATCAATTTTATTTGTACAAACTTCATCATGATTCATTTTTCTATATATCGTTCTTTTAATTGTTTAAAATAATTATATAAAATTATTTTTCTGTAATTCTCAATTGATATTGTAAATCATTTATCAAGTTTATCACTTCATTTGCATCAGAAACTAACATAGATGATATTTGATAACATTCAGCAATTTATTCAACAATTCTATCTGTTTCCATCGTATAAAATAATTTTTTATTATTTAATTTATATAGAATGGAATATCAAGAAGTAAGACTCGCTCTCTCTGAACACCAACTGAATCAAATTTATAAATCAACAGAAGCCATTTCAATTCGTTTAAAACATTCTGATTTAACAGGTTCTGTTCCTATTCTTGTTACAATGACTCAACTAAACAGAATTAAAAAGAGTAAATCTAAAATTACTGGATTACAATTGAATCTTTCTCTTAAATAACTAAAAGCAAATAGAAAAGTTGGTAGTTGATTAGTAGATTTCATAAACAAACTTACTGGAAACCGTGAGATGCATATGTGTCTTCCAGCAGGAGTAAAATCAGAATTGGTTCCAAATGAAAATTTTAATAATACAAATAAATATAGTCAAGTTGGACCTGGAACAAAATTTACTCAACGTATGGAAGAAAATTATGAGGGGGTAAATGATTTAGGCAAACCTGCCCTCGTCCATGACCATGACTATACACAAACAAGTTCTATGCCAGAACCTAGACGAACAGAGATATGAAATTTATCTGATCTTGTATTAGCAGAATCTGCTGATCGTATTGCTCTTGATCCACGTCAGCCTTCTTATGTTAGAGAATATGCTAAAACTGTTGCAGCTGTAATAATGGCAAAAGACAAATTAGGCCTCGGTATTGATGGTATGTTGAATGATTCATTTGCAACTGACTTTCTAAAAGATAAAGTTAGTAATCCTACTAGTCTAAATAAAATTGAGAATTACGCCCGTGGTACTGTTGGTAGGATTTTATTTTTATTGCTTTATGTATTTATGTTTGTGTTTTTTTTGTTCAATACTCAGCAGGATTGAAGGATTGAATTCACCTCTTTTAACAACATTATAAACTTTAACTTGATCTAGTTTTAGTCTAATATTAAGTCTCTCTTCAGAACTGTAAGTGTCTTTAGTTGCATATACACCATCAAAAATACCAGTGATAACAAAGCCATTACCAAGTTTTTGAATTACATCAACAATACTACTGAATTTTAGTTGTTTGTTTTTTTGGTCAAAGAATATACTTGGTTTAATACCAAAGGCACTTCTTACTCCAATAGTTAATCGTTGTGATAAATCATAATCATTGTATTCAGGTTTTATACTTGCTCTATTATGACAATATCTTCTAGAGCTGGTCTAATATCTTCAATGATATAGATCCATGCATTGAAGTAAGGTTTAGAATCTTTAGTAGTTTTCTCTTCAATATGAACACGAGCAGGTTTTCCTTTTGGGATGATTACAAAAGAATGTATAAGTACTACACATTTTTTATTATCCATTTTTATACAAGGAAAAGAAAATGTTTAAATCATTAAATTAATAATTGCATTGTCTTTCCAAAATCTGTTTCTTGCATTAGTTTTTAGAAAAATGAGACATCTTCTTCCACAATCCGTTTGATTATATTCTTGTAGGATTAATGTCTTAAAGCTTGGTGTAACCAAAAAATAATTTATTACTTCTGGCATTGGTGGAGCTCCAAACGAATCAAAGTAGAAACTTTGTTTACCTTCTTTTTAAGTGCTACCCAATGATATATTGCTAAATCTGATTCTCCTGTATTACAAATAAGACATTCATTTTCTAGTGGTTTTGTTAGTCCATCTCTTGCAAAGACTTCTCTAAAGTTCTTTATATCTAATTCTTTTATATGGTTATATATTTTTAGATCTGTTAATGGTGCTGACTTTATTTTTTTAGTTTTTCAATAGTCTTTTTAAGTTCAGCAAGTATTTGTTGTTTATCTTCTACACAAGAACTATGTTTTCACCCATGAGCTAAAACTCCTTCTCCTGTCAATCCAAGTCCATGTCTTCTTCCATGAGCTAATACTCCTTTACCAACGTTAACGGGTGTAGCTATTAGTTTGACAAACTTTGACTTCTTACTATCACATATAGTACAAACACCTTTTTTGACATTCTTCTCATTCCTTTTGAGCTTTTCCACCTCAACATAATCTTCATGAATTGTATAAATTTGTATTTTATACTTAAGACAATACATTTCCATATCTATTATAGTATGGAAAAATGTCGTTGAGAGTTAGAGCTTTTAATTTCGGACAAGATGTAGATACTGGACATAAAGAGCCTTTGCCTAAAGTACCTATTAGAGCATTAGTACTTGGACCAAGTGGAACAGGCAGATCACAGTTAGTAATGAATTGGATCTTCTATGGAATGGTCAATTGTGATACTTGTACAGTCATTGCTTCAAGTTTAGATCAAAAATTATATCGTGGTCTTATGTCAATGACTAAAAAAAAGCATTGATATGTTTGGGTTAATGGTGTTGATGAAATGCCTGAAGTTGATTCTTATAAGAATTGTAAGAATGTTGTTGTACTAGATGATTTGATGAAAGGAGATCAATAAACAATCTTAGATTATTTCACACGTGATAGGAATAAATTATTGAATATATTTTATCTTGCTCAAGGATTTACTAATATCCTAGAAGAGAAATAAGAAACAATATAAACATTATTATTATCTTTAAACAAAATACTACTGATATAGAATAAATTCGTAATGCGTATGTTGGCGATAAAGATAAAAGACAGTTTAAAGAATTGGTAAAATCTTGTACTAGAAATAGATTTGGATATTGTGTTATCGACTTAACTAAAACTGAATCAGAAGGAATATTTTGGAGTGTAGATAGTAAAGGTAAACAATTAATAACTATTTTTAATACTTTATAGATATAGGAAAATGTTTAACAGTAAATTATATGCAAGTACGAGTAAACCTCATAGAGGAAGTGTTAAAGAAGCATTAGATCTAGAGACTGAACATAATAATTTAGAAAGTTTATGTGTTGCTACTATACTTGATAATAGTCAAGAGATACAAATAATTGAGGCAGAAATGATTGCAAGAGATAGAGTAGAACATGAATTGAATGAACGTGCATTAGAGAAATCAACTGATAATTCAGGTAAGGTTGTTATTGATAAACCAAAAAAAGTTAGACCTAAACTTGCAATTCAAATGGAGCAAAGTGAACAAATGAAAATAGTATTAGAACAAAAAGCACCTGCAGATATTTCTAGTGTAGTTAAAAAAGGATTTACTGCTATTGCAGAAGGAAAATATAAAAAAGCGATTAATATTGCAAATCAATCGAAGACACATACAGCTAATCCAGAAGTAAGACGTTCTATTGATGAACTTCAGAAAGGAATTGCAGATCAACTTAATGTTAATCCTTGAACTGGTATGAGACCTAAGAAAAAGGCAAAAGTAAAAGAAATAAAATAATTTGATCCTCTCGCAATTACTCTACCTATTGAACCACCTGCAGCACAAACTGAAAAAAAGTTATTATTGGACTCACTAAAGGCAAAATAACTAAAAAATGAGAGAAACTCTAAATAATCTAAATGAAAGTAAAAAAGAAAAGAATTATTTGAATGATCTATTTGCAATATCTTTACATAATTACATTATAAAGTGAAAAGAAGAAAAGCAGAAGATTGGCTTGTGAACTATCTT
Source organism: Cristatella mucedo (assembly GCA_009760855.2). Classification (NCBI taxonomy): domain Eukaryota; kingdom Metazoa; phylum Bryozoa; class Phylactolaemata; family Cristatellidae; genus Cristatella; species Cristatella mucedo. The sequence goes on along the minus strand of WPIO01000001.1, from coordinate 18,223,764 downwards.
GGATCAAAGTTTAAACCAGAAGCAACAGGTCAAGAAGTAGAAGAAATTCCTTTAGTTGTAAGTAGTGAAAAAAAAGTTTTTGACAGGATTGATTTATGGTTGCGTGAACTTGCTGCTGGTAATAAAGGAGTTGTAAGTTCTATTAGTGCTGCTGCTGATTATCTTGCTAGATCTAGAGTCTCCCTTCTACCATTCCTATCAAAGACACTGGAACGGGTCGTGGCAGACCAGCTGAACTCCTACATCGAAACCTCACACCTTGCTAGTAAGTTCTAGTCTGGCTTTAGAGCTAATCACTCCACCGAGTCAGCATTGCTTCGGGTATACAACGACCTACTTAGGAATGCAGACATGGGTAGAGTGTCTCTACTTGTTTTGCTCTATCTTTCGGCAGCTTTTGATACCATCGATCAAAAAGTACTTCTAGAGCGCCTCTCATCTCGCCTGGGCATCACTAGCACTGCTCTGCAGTGGTTCAGGTCCTATCTCAGCGGGAGACTCCAGAGTGTTGACGTGAATGGACAAAGATCATCTGAAGTACCTCTAAAACATGGAGTACCTCAGGGCTCCGTGCTAGGTCCGGTTCTTTTCACGGTTTATACTCTGCCTCTTGCTGATGTGATTGCCAAGCACAATCTAGGCTTTCACTTCTACGCGGATGACACTCAGTTGTACCTTTAATTTGATCCCTCCCAGCCTTCGAGCACCTCAAATTCTCTCAACTCACTTGCTGCATGCATTGATGACATCCGATCATGGATGGCAGCAAATTTTCTAAAACTAAACGATGATAAAACTAACTTACTAGTTATGGGCAAACCCAGTTTGATTCAGATATTGGAAAGGTTGACGCTCAAAATTGGCTCTGCCAGCATATCTCCAGTTGAATCAGCTCGAAATCTAGGTGTCATATTCCAAAGCGACCTCTCGTTAGACGACCATATCAGCTCCACAGTCAAATCCGCCTATTTTCAGCTTCATAACATTGCTAAAATTCGGGCTTGTTTAGATAAAGATACCACGTCCAAGTTGGTCCATGCATTCGTGACATCACGTCTCGACTTCTGCAACTCACTGCTTACTGGCCTACCAGCATGTACGATCAGGCGATTGCAGCTGGTGCAAAACTCTGCAGCTAGGCTTGTCTGTCGTGAGCGTCGCAGTTGCCACATTACTCCACTTCTCGCCGACCTGCACTGGTTACCAGTCAAGCAACGGATTGACTTCAAGGTTTTGTCGCTCACTTTTAGGTCTCTTCATTCTATGGCTCCAGCCTATCTCTCCGACATACTACCCCATCAGGCCAAGCATCGTACCACCAGCTTTTCGGAATCCATCAGTCTACAAATACCTCGTACAAACCTTAAATCCTTTGGAGACCGTGCATTCAGCTCGTATGCTCCCAAAGCCTGGAACTCCCTCCCGACCTGCGTCAGAACATCCCATGACCTGACCACATTTAAAAGAAACTTAAAAACACATCTATTTAGGACAGCATTTAGTGGGTCCCTGTGATTCGTCCTTGATGTGCTTATGCGTGCTGACACTGTGCATGCTGCCACTAATCACATTTGCATGCTGACCATGTGCATTTTACCCCTAACCATATTACTCATTTTGTTTGTTTTTCAAGCATGATTTTACTTACTATTCAATTGCATTTCATTATGCAGCAATTGTAAAACGCCTAGAAAGATATTAAGTTCTCTGAGGGCGCTTTATCAAGTGCAATATTATTATTATTATTATTATTATTATTATTATCTAGAAAAGCCCCAAAGTCTTATGTTGAAAAAATAAACAATCTTTTATATAATATACAGAAATGAGTGATTTGTTAAAAAGTGTTAACGATATATTTAAGAGTGTTGAAAGTATTAGAAAATCTAGTCAAGCAAGTAAAGAGGGATACGTATTTAATATAACTGGAAATACTAACCCTGTTAAAAGTAAAATTAACACGATGAATTTGTAATAAGTGATGATACTGCTACTGCTAATTCTTGGATTAAAATGCTGTTGTTTGGATATTTCTTGCTAGTAAATCTAGTATTTCTAGTGTTCTTGGTTTTACTGGTGATCCTTATACAACTGATCCAGACTTTTCAAAAATGTATCCTAGGATAACTCCTGTTGTTTGTACACCTAATGTTAGGTTTTCTCCTGAAAATAAAGTTTTTGTTTCTGATATAAATCTTATACTTGTAAATTGTAATATTGTAGCTAGTGGAACAAGTTTAATGAATGGAAATGAAACACAATTATTAAGAAGTTTCGCTTACAATGCATCCCCATGGGATCAAATAATTCATGAACCAAATACTATTGAACACCATAATGTTACTAGTGATTCTATTTCTGATATAGTGATTACTATTACTGATCAGAATCTAAAAATTTTAGATTTTAGTTCTCAACAAATTAGTTTTTATAGAAATTCTTGAAATTTAATATAGGAAAATGTCTATAAGATTAACTAGAACAAGTAGTTAATAATCAAAAACATTAGTGCCACCAATTATACTTGGATCTGATTCAGGTTATAATAAAATTGGTTTACGTGGAGTAGAGTTTACTTATACTAATAAAGTTGTCGTAAATTTTTTTGCAGATGTTAATGATACATTTGGGTATAGATCGAATTTAAATGATATTGGTAATACATATGTGATAATTCCTCCTGGATATTATGATACAAATAAAATTGTTGCTGCTCTAAACAAAGTATTACAAGAACCACAAGTAAAAACTATTGTAACTGTAAAAGATGGAGTAAAGTCAACAACATCACCAACAGTTGGTGCTTTTCATAATTCTAATAACAGAAATAGTACTGGAATTAATTTTAGTGTTGATACAGATGATAGAATATTAATGCAAGTAGTTGGTGATTATGTTGTATTACTTGGAAGTAATGCTACTGGAGTTATAAATTCAATTGGAGATACACTAGGTTTCAACTCAAATCAACAAGGAACATTTGATGATAAAGATGTTATGGAAACTCCTTATGAAGCAATAGCAAAAGCTATGTATTTCACAAGTATATGCAAGGCATGGAAGAAAATGACATTGCCAGATAATAAGGGAATTCGATGGATTAGTGTAGATTGTGATTTAGTTGATCCATTTAAGAATTATATAGAAAGAAGAAAAGGATTTGTAGAGCAATTTTCATCTTTATATATTATATATATTGGTTACATTAATCCTGGTGATAAGGTTGATCTACATATTGCTAATATATTGTATTTACCAACACGTGGTGATATAGATTCAATAAGTAGTTTTAAAATAGGACTAAGTGATCAAAATAGAAATCCTGTAAATATCATTACTGATGTAGTTGCAACAATAGAAATTTCAAAGTAATATAGAGCAATGGGTAGCTATGCGAGAGTTAGTCATGGTAGAGTACATGGAGGTAAATATCATGGATCTGGATTACTAGATAAAGTAATTAATAGTGCTGGTAAAGTAGCACATGTTGTAACTAGTTTAACAGGTCCAAGTATGGATATGGCTAACAAAGGTATCGAAATGCACCAAGCAAGAAAACTGATTGAACTGCAAACAAAGAAAGAAAAGATAGATCAAGAATACGCTAAAAAACGTAGAAGTTTGGATGATAAACTTGAAGAAGGTAAAATAAAGAAAGAGCTTGAATATGAACTTGAAAATCGAAAGACAGAAGAAGATTACGATAGAAAGATTAAAGAGATGGATCTTGAGATTAAACGTGCTATGCTTGAAAAACTTGGACCAACAAGTAAAAAGAGTAGAAAAGCAAAGATAGAAGAAGAAGATTTAGAAGATTATTCAGAGACTCTTAAAGGGAGAATGATCCTAAAGCATATAAAGAAATAGAGAAAGTAATTAGTACCAAAGCTGTTGTACCTTATGGTTCTAGATCTGATGGTTATGGTGGTGATATGAGGAAAAAATAGGAGCTGGCTTATATATTCAAAAGAGAAATTAATGTTTAGTTGTTTATATAGAGAAGAAAATGGGAGGTGCACCTATAGATAATATACTTGAATTGGGGGATGCTGATTTTCCTGATTATAAACTTTAAGATTATCAATTTCGGGAATTGTATCTAATGAATGGAAAGGAAACAGGTAACGTTGCTGGTCAACGAGTTACGTTGATTGTTCCTGGTGAACAACAAACATGTTATGTCCTATCTGATGCTTACCTTTTACTTGAGGGCAAACTTGAAACACCAGATGCTGCTATTCCTAACAATATAGTTGAACTCAAAAAGAAGTCTTGCTGCTGGACTTGTTAACCATGCTGGTGCTTGGTTGCTTAGTAGTATGAGAATTAGACTTGGTACTGAAGAAATTGAAAGTCTTCCACTAAAAGAAGGAGTTGGAAGTATTTCAACATTAATGGGACTTCTATGCTATCCAAATGATCATAACATGACTGGGGGTCTTGCAACTGGATGGAAAAAGATTAAGCTTATCAACTGGATGATATGACTTTACATAATTCTTATAGTAGTCCCAGTGCTTCTGCAGTAAATATAACAAATGGAAATACTTGTTCGAATATTGGATTCCTATATAGAAGAGCTCTTATAAACAATCTTGTTGATAGTAATGTTGGAACGTTTAGTATTGCTCTTCCACTATCACGAATTTATGGTTTTTATGCTGATATGAATACAATTCTTTATAATATTCCTTTTACACTTGAAATGACTTGTGTTGGTGGATTTGATTATGATGCTATTATGACAGGTGCAACTGGTCTTGCTGCAAATAATGCTAATACTATCACTACTAGAGGAGTTGTTGTAAATAATGGAGATGGTGTTTGGACTAGATTCAAAATTGCAATGTCAAAAATGAGACTTATGGTACCATGTGTAGTTCCTAAAGAAAGTGTTCAAAGATCACTTTCTGATATTTCAAGTGAAAGATAAAAAAAAGTAAGACTCAACTACAGAGTTAGACGATATGAAAATATTACTGTAAGTAGTCTTAATCAAGGCAGTAAATTTACTAAAACCCTATCAGTTCGAAATACAATTGATAAAGTTAGATGGCTGATTATTGCAGCTCAAAATTACAACAAATTTGGTAGTTATACTGGTAATCCTTGTACTTAAAATTACTGTAATATTAAAAGTGTTGGTGTACTTGCTAATGAATCTAAACAATATCCTACTGTTCTAAGAAATAGTGCGCCAAAATTTGGAAAGTGTTCTCCAGTATATATGAATTTCACAACATTCAGAAAACAATATCTTGGTCATAAGGAAGTTACTGAACCTGTTGGTATTACTTATCCTGAGTGGTTGACTCTTTATCCAATTCATGTTATTGACTTGCAATATGATGATGAGCCTCTTGGAGTAACTTCTAGACTTGATGTAACTATTGAACTCAATTCTGCTTAACCAAATGATGGAACACAAGTATTGATCCTCTATTTGTGAGAATAGTGCAGAACTAAAATCTAATGGTAATGGAGCTAACTTTACTTTTAGTAAAGGAATATTTGTTAATGATGAAAAAGATTTTTAACAAAAACATAATATCTAAATATAATGCAAAAAATTGTATTCGAGGGTCTGATGATTGAAAGAGAGCTATGAGTTTGAATATTAGTGGATCAGAAGTTTATTCTATTCCAGGAAATGATATGGTTTTTGGAGCACAAATTTGGAGCACAAAAAATATATGATATTGATATTATTGCTAATAGAAAACTAAAAAAATATATATTTCTAACAGTTATCCTATGAGATTTCCACAAATGTTGTTTGGAAAAGTGTCTGAGCCTATTGCTAGCAAATTTCTAGAAATGAAACTAGATCGAAAGATTGAAAATTCTAATGATTGTATCGTTAGTGGTGGAGTTTGTAGGCATTCACCTGATGGTATAATAGATGAAGATACATTGATTGAGATAAATTGTTTATGGAGTAGAAGTATAGTTGAAGAATGTATTTCAAAACAATATTTAGCTCAGTGTTCACTTGGATTACATGTACTAAAATTAAGTAGATGCTTTAATAGCGAATTTGAAATATTTGTTCCTGGTTTGAATTGTGATGAAAAACCTTTGGATTATATAGCAGCTGGAACAGTGAGGATTCCTACTGGTTATATTTTTGATATATAATAATAATAATAATAATGCACTTGATAAAGCGCCCTCAGAGAACTTAATCTCACTCTAGGCGCTTTACATTTGCTGCAAAGGGAAATGCAATTGAATGGTGAGTACAATCATGCTTGATAAACAAACAAAATGAATAACATGGTTAGGGGTGACATGCACAGGGTCAGTATGCCAATGTGGTTACTGGCAGCATGCACAGTGTCAGCACACATAAGCACATCAAGGACGAATCCCAGGGACCCACTAAATGCTGTCCTAAATAGGTGTGCTTTTAAGTTCTTTTTAAATGTGGTCGGGTCAGGGGATGTTCTGACGCAGGTCGGGAGGGAGTTCCAGGCTTTGGGAGCATACGAACTAAATGCACGGTCTCCAAAGGATTTAAGGTTTGTACCGGGTATTTGTAGTCTGTTGGATTCCGAAAAGCGGGTGGTACGATGCTTGGCCTGATGGGGGAGTATATCTGAGAGATTGGCTGGAGCCATAGAATGAAGTGACCTAAAAGTGAGGGACAAAACCTTGAAGTCAATCCGTTTCTTGACTGATAGCCAGTGCAGGTCGGTGAGAAGTGGAGTAATGTGGCAACTGCGACACTCACGACAGACAAGCCTAGCTGCAGAGTTTTGCACCAGCTGTAATTGCCTGATCGCACATGCTGGTAGGCCAGTAAGCAGTGAGTTGCAGAAGTCGAGACGGGATGTCACGATATGCCAATTAGAGAATAATAATAATAATAATAATATTGCACTTGATAAAGCGCCCTCAGAGAACTTAATCTCTTTCTAGGCGCTTTACATTTGCTGCAAAGTGATACGCAATAGAATAGTAAGTAAAATCATGCTTGAAAAACAAACAAAATGAATAACATGGTTAGGGGTTACATGCACTGGGTCAGCATGCAAATGTGGTTAGTGGCAGCATGAACAGTGTCAGCACGCATAAGCACATCGAGGACGAATCACAAGGACCCACTAAATGCTGTCCTAAATAGGTATGTTTTTAAGTTTCTTTTAAATGTGGTCAGGTCAGGGGATGTTCTGATGCAGGTCGGGAGGGAGTTCCAGGCTGTGGGAGCATACGAGCTAAATGCACGGTCTCCAAAGGATTTAAGGTTTGTACGAGGTATTTCTAGACTGTTGGATTCCGAAAAGCGAGTGGTACGATGCTTTGCCTGATGGGGTAGTATCTCTGAAAGATAGGCTGGAGCCATAGAATGAAGAGACCTAAAAGTGAGCGACAAAACCTTGAAGTCAATCCGTTGCTTGACTGGTAACCAGTGCAGGTCGGCGAGAAGTGGAGTAATGTGGCAACTGCGACGCTCACGACAGACAAGCCTAGCTGCAGAGTTTTGCACCAGCTGCAATCGCCTGATCGCACATGCTGGTAGGCCAGTAAGCAGTGAGTTGCAGAAGTCGAGACGAGATGTCACGAATGCATGGACCAACTTGGACGTGGTATCCTTATCTAAACAAGCCCGAATTTTAGCAATGTTATGAAGCTGAAAATAGGCTGATTTGACTGTGGAGCTGATGTGGTCGTCTAACGAGAGGTCGCTTTGGAATATGACACCTAGATTTCGAGCTGATGCAACTGGAGATATGCTGGCAGAGCCAATTTTGAAAGTCAGCCTTTCCAATTTCTGAATAACACTAGGTTTGCCCATAACTAGTAAGTTAGTTTTATCATCGTTTAGTTTTAGAAAATTTGCTGCCATCCATGATCGGATGTCATCAATGCATGCAGCAAGAGAACCGCTCTGTTCATGTTTTTGCTTAAAGATAAGAAGTGCTATGATTTTGAATTTGATATAATTTCTTATTATGGTAGACACTCAAATAAAAACAGTTTTGGCAATGTTATAAAATATTATATAAGTAGAAATACAGGTTGTTAAGGAGAAAGATCCATTTAGATTTTCAAGAATAGTTCCAGTTGTAAGACAAGTTTTGGATCGAAGTAAAATATTGATAAATTAATATATAGATGAGTGCGAAGTTTAATTCAACATATTATGTTTCACAAATTAATGGTTATATTCTTTCAGATCTTAATGCAAATGGAAATATAGTTTTGAATTTATCAGATTCTATTAATGATAGTGATGCTGTGACAAAATCTTATGCCGATAAAATCTTGGTTGTTAATTTAGGAATAGCACTTAATCTTGCTGGTAAATCTAGTATTAATCTTGGAGCAGGAGTAAATCCTACTGGTGGTGTTAATGTTAGTCAAGAAAATAATTATGTTAAAAAACCGGTGATACAATTTTAGGAGATTTAAACATGAATAGTTATGCTATATATCCAATTATTGGAATTCAGTTAATGGTCATCCATTAGTATTAAATGATGATTATTGCGTTACTTATAGAGGAATGAAAAGAGATGTATTACTGAAAGCATTTCCCTCAACAACAAACATAAATATGGGAGGTAATTTAATAACAAATGTTGCTGAACCTGTAAATTAAAGTGATGTTGCAACAAAGTATTATGCAGATAAAACAATTAGAAAAATAACAGAAGTAATATCAATCTCAATGAATCTAAAAGCATTGAATTCAATTTTATATTTATCAACATCTTATTCATGGATTATTAAAACAACTCCACCTATAAGGATATTAAATGTTATGGTAGTTGGAGCATCTAATTGTGTATTTCTTAAACCTAATAGTGATACAACTGATGTATCTGGAGATGTAAGAGCTATACATACTTCTACAACTGGAGGTGTTGACTTAAAATATTATGCTTATTTTACTAGATTACCGACAGATTATTACTTCATTGATAATCTTGGAAATTTAAAGATAAACCTCTTGGTTAGTTATGTAGCCTCCTGAGAAGTATAGGTGAACTATTAACACTATTAACTCTTTTAACTTTGTTATTTTACGTTTACCTTTAACAAGTGGGAATAGTTTTGGAATAACAAATAGCTTTATCATCTAAACAATGATATAAACAAGAAGTAGAGCAACATAATTTTTTAAAGTGTTTCTTAGCTAAAGAATATAATTTAGTTGGTCTCTCTCTTTTTTAAATGAATTAGAATTTATGTTGCAGTATGAAAAAATTATACTTGAATCGTTACGTAAAAGACTAGAATTAAATGCAGTTTCATTCATATCTAGATCACATACATCACAACGTATTTCATATTTTTATTCTGGTCTTTTTTATTTTGGTGGTCTACAATAAGGATGACCTGATTAAAGGTATTCAGTTTCATTAAATGTATTTAAACATATATCGCAAACTATTTCCATTCTCTATAAAATGTCATTGTTAACTCTAAATGAAAGAAAAAAGAAGGTCAATTCAAACCTAACTCAGGTATAAGTACAGTATTTAAAGCAAGACCTACGGATATTCCACAGGGTTTCTTTAAAATTGTAGAACCTAATGAAAATCATCAAGCAGACATTTTATATATGCCTAATGATTCTGGATATAAATATGCTTTGAGTGATAGTGATCTTGCTAGTAGATATAAAGATTCAAGACCGCTAAAAAAATCTTCTAAACAAGTAACTCAAACAGTAATAGATATTTATAGTAAAGGTCCTTTGAAATGGCCAAAGAAGATAACATTAGATCCAGGATCAGATTTTAAAGGAGAGTTTGCTAAAGAAATGAAAAGACATGAAACACGTATTATAGAAGGTACAAGCAAAAAGAGTGTTGCATTAGTTGAAAGAATGAATAGAACAGTAGCCGAGAGAGCATTTATTGCTCAATATGAAAAAGAAATAGAAAGTATCAATAAAGGAAATTATACTAGAAACAGAGAGTGGATTTATAATTCATCAAAGATTATTGATTTTCTAAATATTAGTATTGCAATAGCAACTGGTGAAAAACCTGTTAAAGCAATAACAAAAGATAAAGTAAAACTAAAGAAACCAAATTATCATAATAAAGTTGGAGAACAAGAAAAGCTTTGAGAACTTGGAACAACAGTTAGATATTTATTATAACCAGATGAAGGAGACAATGAAAAAAAGAAGAAGAGCTACAAATCCAATATATAGTTAAATTAAATGTAATATTGTTAGAATGATGGTATTGCAAGATCAACCGTCGCGTTTTTGGGTAAATGATGTTAAGAGAAGTTTTTTTTAGAGAAGAGTTACAAGTGATTAAGATTTAGATTCACCTGTATTTTCTAATGGACCAATTAGTATTTCATTGAATTCTTCTTTAGTTATATTGTCATCATCTAAAGCATCTACAATCTTTGAAATCAAGTTATGATTTGCTTGAAGTGTAGATCTTTTTCTTCTATCAATTTGTGATGTTGTACTTTTAATTGATATTATCATTGTTGCTAATCCACCTAAAACAGTTACTATATGAGAAAGATCCTCATATTTTGTACATATGTACTAGTTATAGTAATTGCAATAGTCAACAAAATACTTATAAATTGAAAACAATATCTAATACGTAATAATTTAGTTAAACAATTTCTGACTCTTTCATTTTCTAAAAGTATTTTGTTGTATTTATCATTAGCGTATTTCGTTCATAGGTATGACACGCTGTCCTCTATTAAAAGATATACTTTTATGAAAATCTTTTGTACAACGCGGATCTCTGAAAGTTTTAACTAAGAAATCATCAACAACATTATAAGATTTATCTTCATTAAAAAGTTCTGGATGTCTACTCATTTCGTAATTTGACAATTTTTGCTTCTTACCTTCACGAATTAAATTCAAAATACTTATATTCAATATTTGGTTTCATTTCATCATTACCATTAACAAAAGGAACACCATAACCATAAAAATCATAAAATACTTTCCTAATTCTAATTAAATAAGAAACCATATTCTCACGATAATGTCTAGGAAAGAAATCACACTTGGTGCTCATATTATACACAGTAAATTAATTTATTTAAAACGAATACAAATTAGTTAAATTAATATTTAATTAATCGCAAATATTTTTTACTCTTATATAGTCATATCAACCTAACTCAAGTCCAAGTAGTTATAAAATGAATGGTATGGAGAATAGGGCCTCGAGAATGACGGCAGCCATTAAATAAATCGGACGACGAGAAACGATCAAGCGTTAGCGAGATTGTGGATCGGAGTACGGTTTATTTAGTTGATGACGTCATTCGAATGAGCCCTATGCTCCATTCCATTCATTTTATAACTACTTCTCAGTTTTGAAAGCTCACTCATCATTTGGACTTGACCGCAGGTGGTCGATGGTTCACTCCTCACTTATTTTCTCTCAGGTTTCAAAGCTAAGAAGCCAAATTTCTCAGGAAATATGTTACAAAACTCAGATCAGTTGACGGATCATTTAGCAACTTGTCTTACACTCTGAGCGCCCCAAGATGGCGTAGAAAGGGTTTGTCGAAATAATCAATGAGACCGCAGGCGAGCGCTTGGTATGCGTGAGACTGATGAATATTTTACCACTTCTTCCTTATTTTGAAAAAATTTAAGAGCCGTTGCGTTTGGCTTTAGCCTTGTCTATCACCCCAGCTTAGCGGTGAACCGCTACGACAACTCGGTCGCCAGGTAAGCACGCTAGACGTCGATTGAACTTCCGGAACTCTGAGCCTCGCTCTCGTACCGAACTATTGGCCACGCCCCTTATTCAGCACCGCCGCTAGCCCTAGCACGTCGGTGTTGCCTCGACAGCAAGTCGGAATCTTCAAGTACGGGAGACGGCGTGCATGTCGTGCTACTTAGTTAATAATATCGATGGCGATAAATTCTATGGTGTCCATATCGAAAACCCGGACAACGCTTACCGCCTTCGTTCGCCGGGCTGTAACCTTTTTAGCTCTGCTTTGTCGGCCTGTTCGAAGCATATCTTAACTTAGACATGTTCAGTGCAATGAAGATTGCGGTAGTAGCTGCTGTTGGGTAAGCCAGTCAAACTGGCTAGTATTTTCCCTGCTTTGTAGCCGCGATCCGTCCGGGCAAACCACTATCAGTGAGAAAAGCGTGGCCCGTGGGAGAAGGTCTAGCGTGGCCGGAGGGATACGTCGCGTCTGTATTTCAGCCGTATGCAGTAGACTCTATCCCGGCGCGACGGCCTGGTGAGTTCTGCAGGCGTAGTGCAGGATTCTTTCGGCCGACGGTTCCTGCCAAAATGAGGGCGTGCATAAACACGAGTACTATAGCCAAACCAGTTCTCGCGTTTGTGACATCGAGTCTCGATTGCCGAAATTTCTTTGGTTCGGGACTCGTTCCCTGTGCCATTAATCGTCTGCAGCCGGTGCAAAATTTGGTAGCTCGGCAGATCTGTCGCAGCAACGGCTTGTCTGTCGCAGTAACCCATTCGACCTCCTTGCTGCCCCTGTGTGCTCTCAGACTAACACCTTCTTGGCTTCCAGTAGTCTCGCCTTTCCTCGAACTAAATTGAACTCTTTGTGATTGGGAATCCACTTCGGATGAACTGAAAGTGTAGAACTCGCTTCCGCATACTGCATTGACTTTGCATCATTTAAGTCTCAGCTTAAGACGGGCTTGTTTTGCTCAGCTATCCCTCAGTGAACTTGTTTTTGTCTTGTTCTAGTATGCTTTGCATGCTCACCTGTGCATGATTCAGTGCATGTTAGTAACCAGGGATCATAATCAGTGGCTCTGGATGTCTTCTTGTGTGCTCTTGCATGCCGTTTAAGCATTATACGGTGCATGTCATTAAACCTTTCCTATTTCTTCTCTTGCAGCGAGTTGTAAAGCACACGGATACTTGTATTATTATTACTATTATTAGAATTACTCTCGCCAACCAGTGCATGCCATGAACAGGTGCTGCTCCGCCGATGGGGGTTTTCAGCTTTTTTGCTGAGCCAGTATTCAAATAGAATTGTGCAGGACATAGTTTGCGTTGATGACTTGTGATGCCATACTTATGATATAACACAGGTTCAGAGCCTGAAATATTAATTGCTCTGCAGTTGCCACTCATGAAAGGCAACTTCATCCATCTTATCAGTAAAGCAAACCTCTTGATGATTCGACCAGAAACATTGCACTCTCTTAAATTCGTAATGAGGCTTCGATTGGAAGTTTTGTTTCCGAAAAATGGAAGGTCGTACCAAATCCAGGCCCCTTCAACAGGTCTAGGGTTGACTCATTACAGTTAGCTTGGCTGACACTTACGTGCTGTTTGAAAATCAGTGAGAAATTGAATTTCAGCAGCTCAAGCCTCTGTATGCCTGACGTCATGAGTTTTATAAGCATTTACTCCGTGGTGCACGGTAAAGAAATGGTTCTACTTGTAGCAAATCTTTTTCTCATAAATTGTGAGATAGATGCCATTGAACACTGTAGTTTTTTTCGCACTCTATCTTTTCCATGGTGTTTCTGGCTAGAGCTATTCTACTTGTACGCTGTAGTACAGACTCCCATATCGACGGTGCATGGCCACGCCATCAATAAGTGTTAAGGTCAGCTATAGAAACCAATCTAAGATAGATCGATGGCTGCCGACTTATCAACGTGTACTTGATTGTGCATACCAGCATCCCTCAGCCGGTGTGGTGCTGCCACCGGCTCTCTATTAACCACTTTACAACTTCTTTGCTGTAGGATGCTTCATGTCAAGACGCCTCTGCTGGAGAGCCTGCCACTGTCGAAGGTTGCCGGTTTGCCTGTATACATCAAGCTGGAAAACATACAGCCTTTTTCGTCCTTTAAAATTAGAGGGATCGGCAATCTCTGTATGAAGGTAAATATGAATAGCATAGAAGGGCTCTAGATCCTCGTCAGTACTGCCAACTCTTGTTTATGTCATTGTAAAGGTGGCATGCCCCCCTCAGGGTCTGAACGAGGGCGAACTGCAGAGCAACAGACCTCGTCCGATATGCCTATATTTACTGCAGTAGGAAAACCTAGCATACTCAGCTGAGCACAGTAGCGATTAACTGATCTAGCACAAAGGAACCCATTGATCTATTGGGGCACATGGAAATATGCAAGAATGGTCAGATGGGATTGCTTACAGAGTAGGTCTGAAGACATCTGGAGAATTTAGCATATGTGAAGCAGTACTGTGGTGCTGCAAGCTCTCTGATCGAGGGACATTGCACGGAATCTTGCTTATGCTGCTGCAGGCAGTGTCTAGTTTATTGAAAAACTTAGTTGCCTCGCTCTTGATTAAAAATGGGTGTGTGCGTGCCTGTGCGTGTAGTTGTGTATGTTGGTGGATTTTACATACGGGTGTGTGTATGTGTGTGTTTGTGTAAGTGCGTGCGTATGTGTTTGTTTGCTCACGTGCGTTGGCATGTGTTGTGTGTGTGTATGTTTGTGTGTGTGTGTGCCCGCGAGCGCGCATATATGATGCAACTCGCCAGTAGAAGATGTATTGGAAACATTTAAAGGGCACGTCTCCTAATATATAATTAATTTGTAATGGCGCCCTAAGAGAACTTAATCTCTATTCAGGCGCTTCACATATGCCTTGGGGCTCGAGCCCACGAACCCAGCCAGACCTTGGTCGGGGCGAGTACCTTAACCTCTGGACCAAACCAGCTTGGCACAATAATGATCATAATAATAAAACATTTGGTCAGCACCCCGAGAGTGATTAGTCACTTTTTAGGCACTTTAACTATTCTGGGAAGGAAGTAAATCGATTGGTTGGTGATAGTATGCACAATATCAGCACGCATAATCACACACAGGACATTGCACGTTGATTGAGCTAATGCTCAGAGGAACAGGAAGGTTTTTTGTCATCAAGTCAGGGGATATGTGAAGTTCGGTAGGTATTGAGTTCCATGTATTGGGAGAATATGAACTGAAGGTACGTCTCCATAGGATTTGAAGTTACTTAGAGGCACTGCAAACGATTTGAGTCAGAAGAGCTGGTGGTACAATGCGAAACCTGATGAGGAAGTATTGACGATATGTCGGCCGGAACAAGGAAATGACGGGGTTTGAAGCCGATACGCTGTCTGGTGAGGAGCCAGTGCAAGTCGGCGAGAAATGGTGCGATGTGGCAACTGCAGCGCTCACGACAGACAAGCCTAGCAGCTGAGTTTCGCCTAACTATAAACACGTGATTGCACAGGCCGTCAGATCTTCTAGTGGTGAGTTAGAGAAGTCGAGACAGGATGTCACAAATGCACTGACCAACTTATCGTATCCCTGTCTAAGCAGGCCCGAATTTGTACAATCTTATGTAGCTGAAAGTTAGGCAAACTGGACTGTGGAGCCGATGTGGCAAAACTATGCTACTAGGCTAGCCTGCTGGGAACGGTGCAGTCTCTACATTGCACCACTTCTCACCCACCTGCACTGACTGTAAGCAACTTCAAATCATTTGGAGACCGTGCCTTTAGCTCGTATACTCCCAATTTGTGAAACTCACTCCCGATTGACATCACAACATCCCCTCACTTGACGATATTTAAAAAGTGGCTAAAGACGCACCTGTTCCTCACAGCATTTTTGGTTCCGTGCGAACTGTTCTTTGTGTGTTTTGTTCTTTGTGCATGCTAGCACTGAATTTTATCACTAACATGTCATGCTTCCTTTGCAACATTTTTAAAGTGTCTAGAAAGATAATTAATTTTCTTATGGTTTTTAAAAATGTCTAATTATTATTATTTTATAGTTATTATTATCGCTTTTGCTTTTATTCCTTATCTGCCTCTGTCTTTGTCTGTCGTTCACTCTCACTCTGTCTTTTTGTCTTCAGTCTGACTGAATGTCTGTCTATATGTCTGTCTATATGTCCACCTGTTTGTCTGTCTCTTTTATGCTGGTACAATAAATCAGCAGGTGTTCCACGTCGAGACAGCACTAAACAGTGGATTATTATGAGACATTTGTTCTATGGTCATCATATATTTGGCACTATGCTTTCTTCCAAAACAACTGCTTTTATTCAGGCATGTTTAATGATGCATGACGATGATCTTGTCTGCCGATATAGGCCAAAGAGAAAGGATGCACGAGTATTGTAAGTTCCTCTGGTGGGAATGCTGGTTTGGCAGCCGCCTATGCTGCACGCAAATTGGGAATGACAGCCAAGGTGGTCGTACCAGAATCGACAGTACAGCAAATCATCGATGCTCTTAAGGACGAGGTAAGCCCGCAGTCTACAGGTTTTTAGCTTCTCTTTAAATGTCGACAGGCCTAGCATGCTTAGATATTAGTGAGCTCCAGGTTTTAGGAGCATAGGAACTGAAGGTACGTCTCCAAAGGATTCGAGGTCGGTATGATGAACAGATGACGGTATGATGGACATTAGTGACTTCGATCAGTGGAGTGAGTGGTACGAAGGGATGCTTGATTAGAAAAAGTTTCTGATTGATAGGCCGGGACGAGAGAATAAAAGAACCTAAAAGTAAATGTCAGAACCTTGATGTCGATGCAATGCTTGATAGGGATGAAGGTCGGTGGGAAGTGTTGTTATCTGGCAGTTGTGACATTCATGATAGACAAGCCTAGCTCCAGAGTTTTGCACCAACTTTAAGCATCTTTTTGAATTGGCAGGAAGAGGTGAAAGTAATGAGTTACAGAAGTCTAGACGGAATGTCACAAATGCATGGATCAGCTTGGCTGTGGTGTCCGTATCTAAGCGAACCTAAATTTTGCAGTGACATGTCATTTTGGAGCAGCACACCCAAATTGCATGTAGATAATACAGGAAATATTCTGGCCGAGCCCATTTTGAAGGTTAGTCTTTGAAGTTGCTGAATGATACTAGGTGTTTACCTTACTTGCCAAGCTGATTGTATCATCATTCAATTTGAGAAAGTTTGCTGCAATCTCAGCAATATATTCAGCTAGGAAGTTAAGAGTGTTTGATGTGCTGGAAGACAGTGAGGGATCAAAGCAGTCACAGCCATGGGTTATCTGCAAAAAAGCCTATTGTGCTTGACGATTTCGTCGGCAAGGGGAAAAGTATAAATTGTGAAAGGAAGTGGACTAGAACAGATTGCTTACCATTAACTCTTGGTTATTGCTCCTCTTGCAGTCAGCTGTAATCGCATTTGGATAAGATTTTAAAACTCGAGGTGGAGTTGCAGTTATTAGATGCCCACCCTTCAATTTCAGTCGTTTGCAGTCCCCTTGGCGCAGCTTCTCACTACGATTCTGTGTGCAAGAAATCGATCCTTCCATGTTATGGGTGATTTCAACATTCATTTTGATAACTTATCTGACGCCTTCAGCACCGAATTTCTCGCACCGACCGACACATTCTCTCCTGTGGTTCATGTGCATGGCCTACTTTTCACATCAAGGGTCTCACACTCACTGCTTGCTGGCCTACCAGCATGTGCAATCAGGCGATTACAGCTGGTACACAACTTTGCAGCTAGGCTTGTCTGTCATGAGTGTCGCAGTTGCCACATCACACCACTTCTCGCCGACCTGCACTGGCTACCAGTCAAGCAACGGATCGACTGCAAGGTTTTGTTACTCACTTTTAGGTCACTTGATTATTTGGCTCCAGCCTATCTCTCAGATCTACACCCCCACCAGGCCAAGCATCGCACCACCCTGCTTTTCGGAATCCAACAGCTTACCTCGTACAAACCTGAAATCCTTTGGAGACCGTGCATTTAGTTCGTATGCTCCCAAAGCCTGGAACTCACTCCCCACTTGCGTCAGAACATCCCCTGACTTTACCACATTTTAAAAGAACTTAAAAACACACCTATTTAGGACAGCATTTAGTGGGTCCCTGTGATTCGTCCTTGATGTGCATATGCGTGCTAACACTGTACATGCTGCCACTAAACACACTTGCATACTGACCCTGTGCATGTCACCCCTAACCATATTATTCGTGTTGTTTATCAAGCATGATATTCCTCACCATTCAATAGCGTTTCAAATGTAAAGCACCTAGAAAGAAATTGAGTTCTCTGAGGGCGCTTTATCAAGTACATTATTATTATTATTATTATTATTATTACACTCGACCACATTTTCTCCGACAACTGCACGCTATCATCTCCAATTATTACCAAATTCTGCTCATCTGACCACATGCAGATCTCTTTCAGTCTACAATGTGTACCCTCCTTCTTCTCACCTAAAATCACATGTGAATTGCAAAACCTCAAAACCCTTAGCAGCGATGCTGTCCGTGCAAGAATATCTGTTTTGCCTCTGCTGCTCAGTCCCCCTTAGTACGTATCATCATTGGTAGAATGCTGCAACATGACACTAGCTGACATGCTCGACGAATTTGCATTTCTGACAACGAAATGTGCGCCCTCGCCTAGACTACCTATGGTTTACCGCAGACATTAAACTAGCTATGTCTGCTAAACGCAAGCTTGAGAAAGCCTGTAAAAGATCAGGATGGACTGTCCATAGTCAAGCATACGAGGCTACTGTAGATAATATCAGTCAATCACAACGATAGCCAAGTTCAGTTTCTACAAAAATATTGTTGAATTACACATGCACAATCAAAAAATGTTGATGTCTACCGTCAACCATCTCCTTAACCCCTTCCCAGGTTAGCTCCTTACGTAGTGATACTTTTTATGATCTAGCTTGTCGCTTCACTAGCTTCTTTGCCAAGAATATAGATCACGGAGTCCATCCCAAGGGTGGCAGCATGCCCCCTGGAATCCTGTCCCTCTAATCCATGCAGCACCTCAATGTCTACATTCAAGGAGGCCACTTGTGACCTCGTCCTGAAGTTCATATCCCAATCAAAGAAGACAACTAGTCCTCCAGACTCTATTCCTACTGTCCTGCTTCCACAATGCATAGATCTGCTGATGCCATGCATAACTACCATCATAAATATGTCATTAGCCTCAGGTCACGTCCCAGCACCACTCAAAAAGGCTGCAGTCAGGCACCTGCTCAAGAAAGCAACACTAAACCAAGAGAACTTGAGCAACTACCGCCCAGTCTCTCTTCTACCATTCCTATCAAAGACACTGGAACGGGTCGTGGCGGACCAGCTGAACTCATATATTGAAACTTCGAACCTTGCTAGTAAATTTCAGTCTGGCTTTAGAGCTAATCACTCTACCGAGTCAGCATTGCTTAGGGTGTACAACGACCTACTTAGGAATGCAGGCATTGGTAGGGTGTCTCTGCTTGTTTTGCTCGATCTTTCGGCAGCTTTTGATACTATCGATCACAAAGTTCTTCTAGAGCTTCATCTCGCCTGGGCATCACTGGCACTGCTGTGCAATGGTTCAGGTCCTATCTCAGTGGGAGACTCCAGAGTATTGACGTGAATGGACAAAGATCATCCGAGGTACCTCTGAAATATGGGGTACCTCAGGGCTCTGTGCTTTGTCCCATTCTCTTCCCAGTTTATATTCTTTCTCTAGCCGATGTGATTGCCAAGCACAATCTAGGCTTACACTTCTATGCAGATGATACTCAATGGTACCTTTGCTTCGACCCCCACCCAGCCCTCCAGCGCATCGAATTCTCTCAACTCCCTTGCTGAAAATATTGGTGACATCCGCACTTGATTGGCAGTAAACTTTCTCAAATTGAATGATGATAAAACCAACTTACTAGTTATGGGCAAACCAAGTTTGATTCAGAAATTGGAAAGGTTAACGCTCGCAATAGGGCTCTGCCAGTACATCTCTTAATGAATCTGCACAAAATTTGGATGTCATGTTCCAAATTGACCTTTCATTAGACGACCACATCAGCTCCACAGTCAAGTCTGCGTACTTTTAGCTACATAACATTGCTAAACTTCGGGCTTGTTTAGATAGGGATACCACTATTAAAGTGGTAAATGTATTTATGACATCCTGCCTCACTTCTGTAACTCACTGTTTGCTGATCTACCGGCCTGTGCAATCAGGCACTTACAGCTGGTGCAAAACTCTGCATCTAGGCTTGTCAGTCGTGAGCATCAAAGTTGCCACATCGCAGTACTTCTCGCCGACCTACACTGGCTACCAGTCAAGCAATGCATCGGCTTCAGGTTCTTTCTCTCACTTTGAGGTCCCTTCATTCTTTTGCTCCGGCCTACCTATCAGATCTACTCCCCATCAGGCTAAGCATAGTATAACTTGCTTTTCGGAATCTAATCGTTTACCTGTACCTCTTGCAAACCTCAAATCTTTTGGAGACCGTGCCTTTAGTTCGTATGCTCCAAAACCTGGAAATCGCTTTCGACTTGCGTCACGACATCCCCTGACTTGACCACATTTAAAAAGAAACTAGAAACGCATCTATTTATAACAGCATTCAGTGAGTCCACGTGATTCATCTTTTGTGTGTTTATGGATGCTGACACTGCGCATGCTGACACTAACTATATGTGCTTGCTTACTCTGTGCACGTCACCCCTAACCATGTTATGCGTGTTGTCATTGAGCATGCTACCACTAAGCATTCGATCGTGCTTTTTTTGCAGCAAATGTAATATGCCTCAAAAGAAATTGAGCTCTTTGAGGGCACTATAAAAATGCATTATTATTAATATTATTATAATAGGGATTTCGTTCTCTTAGGGTGCTGTCAAACTGTTAATTATACGATTATATAAATTATTATTATTACGTGAGACATAAAAGCTCTGCAGAGAATCTACCAGGACCAAGGTGAACACGTGCGAGTACCACCTGCTGCAATGCAGTGCTCTAAGGTGATCTGTAAACTTTTGTGTACTGCATTCCACTGAAAGAACTTTTTCTTATAGCTAATGATAGATCTCTTTGTAAACTTGTGTGTAGTGCATTCCACTAAAAGAACTTTTTCTTATAACTAATGATGGATATCTTAAAATGTTCTGTGTATTCATATGCTTTTGATTCATACTTTGGGGCTACAGCTTGCATCAAAGATGCAAAACCATATAACAAGTTGTTTTTTTACCCTGTTTGCTAGGTCTTGTTCTGTAACGATACGAATAGTGCAAAGACATGCTGTTCTGACAAAGAGCTTCCCAGCGATATTCTTTCCGTAGCCTCTTAGAAGAGTATATTTAAAGACTGCCTGTTTTGCACAAACATTGTCAGTGGGTGAGGAGACACGGTCAAAGGCTAAGAGATTTATGTGAATGCATGCGATCTAGCTTTTTCTGACAAGTGAATGCTCATATTTTTTTATCAATAGACCAGCAGTGCTCCGAACATATGCAGAAGATATCAGCTCAAATTGCAGCAAGCATTTCTAGTTGCTTTTGTCTTCGTTACCTACGCACGCTACGTTACCTGCCGCACCTACATAAAGCAATTCGGCAGTAAGGAATCGCTGTAGCGAACATGCGTTTTCGTGTTCCTACCTGTGTGTGAAAAATTAACCTTTGAGGTAATGCACCTGACTTATTTTGCACTGCCAGAGAGCAGAAGGTCCTGGCTGCTACCAAACTCAGCAATTGAAGCATCTTAATTGTGTACGTCATGACGTTCCAATGCTTGTGGTAACTAAAGCGGTAAACTCTTAGTAGGAAAATGTCCACAATAAGAAATTGTGAGATGACCTATCGCGCTTCACTAGCTATGGAATATATCTTCACTTAGCAATGACAGGTGAGGTACTTTTCTCACAACCCACAACCTCCAAGATTGGAGGCTTGAGTCTTAATTTCTCCATTTCTCCCGTTTCACGTTACTCCTAAAACTAGGCTTGCCACAGCCCCCCCCCCCCTGTACCTCGCTAAGCTGCCTCTTCAGTATTAGCCCTCTGCCTTCGGTTTCCAAGCACCCAAAGCTTAGACCTCTCTACCGGTGGCCATTTTGACATCTGTGGCATCGCGACCTTGATAGCGAAGCAAAAAACCCACATGTTGCTCACAATTTGCTTACCCGTAGAATTCGTTTTTATATGCTTATGGGTGGTACAATTCTGCTTGTTATTGTCACTAATCAGTCGATCTGCTTCCTTTTCAGCCTATGCGGAGTGCCTATGGAGATACTTTTTTTTTAGGATGCTAAACAATGCATTATTGTTATTTTTTATTAGTGCTATTGTCGTTAAAAGCATCTATTGCATTTTATACAAAGGTTTTGCCAACTAAATGAAGTGTCAGGAATAATATATACGTGTAATTCATTCTATTCTGAAAAGAAGTCTTGCACATGAGAGCGGCGTGTGCTATAGCAAGGATAGTGCGTAACAGTTAACGAATTGTTTTCAGTCAACTTCGCCCAGCACTTCGACCAGCCCAACACCCAAGACTGCTCACTAGCAACAAGGCCTACGTAGATTCACAGCATAGTTGCGATACCAGAATTGCTTTCAATCTAATGCGAGCTATCTATTTGTATTCCTGTGTCTACTCGAACCGGTTTCGTTGTTTGCCTCCGGTGCCGCCTGCGAACTCGGCATGCTGCACATTTAGGGCGCCGACGTAGAAGTCTGCGGGCGTCTCTGGGAAGACGCCAATAGGCGAGCGGTGGCACTTGCCCAGAAGCCCGGATGCGCCTTCGTACATCCGTACGATCACCCGGACATATGGTGAGCCCGCCGCTGCTGCTGCTGTTGTTGTGCCGCTGTTCAATGACAATTCGACAGTCTTTTACTGCTTCTCATCACTCCCAGTGTAGCTTCCAGTCGCCACCCTTTGCTTCTGTTGCTGTCTATACAGCGGCATTGCCAATTTGACTGCCAGACAAGACCAGTGGTTTAGCCTACGCTAGAGCAGTTTTCTAGCAAGTGAAATTTGCACCAGGAGCTTAATTTACGGCTGATGCTATCGCGTGTGTTCCTAGCCCGACAAATATCTGACTATTGGGCATTGCGCACTTCCTAAGAGCGACAGCGATCTATAAGCTCACGCGCTCAAGGTTTCGGAGTCCTTATATTTTACGAAAGCAGTGCAGTTTAAAAAAGTCACGTTTTCTTGCTGTATAATCTCTTTGAATAATTAGATAGTCCGTTAGCCAAAGGCGTTTTCTGACCGGGGCTTGATTTAATGCGCTAATGAGACAGGAACCGGCAAAGCAGCAAGCAATGCTAGCTGACGTAGCTCGGCGACAGTTGCATGTATATTGCGCTACAAGATTGGCATGCCCTGGTAGTCGGCTTCGAGTTTGGCCAAGTTGACTAAAGAGAGGAGGTGCACTATTAAACGAGCACCTGCACTAAAACGCGTGCCTGCAGTTAAACGATGGGAACTGTCCTAGTGGCTAGCAGATATAAATCGAGTTCCTACCGAGTGGACGATGTTGACTGCGCCGGTGCACATCCTAGTGGCTGTGCTTAAAAAGGGGGGTAGTTTTTTCAAAGAAAGTATTAGCTAATGGAGTATGTACAGATAACTTGATAAACTATCCCTGATTCCATTCCATTTTTACTATACCTGACATCGGACCTTACGATTGGAAATTCACATCTATCGGGGACGGGAGCAACATTTTTTCGGTTACTATGAAAAATATGTAACTTGATTTGTACGGCGTTCCAAGGGAACTTACCCTCCGTCTAAGCACTTTACATATGCCGCAAGGCTCAAGCCCACGACCTTGTTCGTTGTAGGCAAGCACCTTAACCCTGGGCTAAGCCGTGGCGGCAGCTAGTCATTTTTGCTAGTACTAGTCGATCAAGTGCAAAATCTTTGGTGCTCTTTCAGCGTCCTGCATTCCTACCTCCTACCCATAAAGCTGCCACCCGGCTGCAATTCATTAGTGCGTTCGAGTGATGTGGGGAGCTGCACGAATATTCCTAGCGGCAAAGCACTGTATAGATTCGCAGGTCATGAACAGCTCTGCACTCAAAGATAGGGTTCTCTTGGCCACTTTCAGCCGAGCAATTATCTCAGTATCAAAAATCTGCGTTCTGTCGCTATTTTAATAGCCAGACAATAACAGTACTCACTGTGCTCACTGCCCTGTAGCCCGGTAGGAGAAGGTAATCGCAGATTGTATTCTTCACTTTGAAGTGGTTACTTCACACTCCATCGCCCGTCACCCATTAGGCTACTTTGACGGAATATTTGCCGGTCACTACAATCTGAGAACCTTTGCATGTTACTCTGGGAAGCGGTTCGATGGAAGCTTATTTATCTACGGTCGTTGGTGAGACATCTTAGGCCGTGTGACTGTCATCCTAATAGCTGCTAATCTCACGTGCTGTCACTGACGGTAGACTATTCTGAAAACATACGGATACAATTCAGAAATTGGGTGATGCCGAGAGAGAGAGAAAGAGAGAGAGAGAGAGAGAGAGAGAGCTAAACCTAGCCGTTACCTTATGACTAGCTGTATACCCTTTAGCAAGTAAAGGCTCGGTTTACTTGCAGGCCGTGGCTTCATCTCTTTCCAGTGGGTAAGTAGAAAAGCGGGACTGTGGTCCAGTGGTAAGGTGCTCGCACTTCTGCTGTTAATTAAACGAGGCTGGGAAATCTGCTAAGCTGTATTAGTTCACTTTTCAAGAGCTGTGCTCAGCTGGAAGTGAAGGAGTCAATCCAAAACTGCAGTGGGCCTCAAAAAGTAGCTGCCGCCGCTTGTGCATTTTGATTTACAAGTAAATCTGTCTCAAATGAGATGTACGTGTCCGAGCTGTCGCCGATCGTCGGAGTTGTTTTGGATTAAGAAAATTAAAGGGTAGCTGATTTTTAAAGGGACTCGTATTCAATTTTTCAGAGAGGTCCTGTGTCTAGGTAGAGGCTACAACCAATGTAACAGTTTAGGTTGGCGTGACGGAGTCAATACGCTACCGACATTGTAGGTCAGGGTCATTGTCGATCGGTAGGAAACTGTTTTTGGCTATTTCCGCTTATCAACTAGGCAGGCCGTGGAGCTATAGTACCGGCTAAGTAGCCTTTAGTCAACGACATGGTTCAGAGGTGATTTAAAAACTTCACCTTCAAACCCTTAAAACCTCAGGCTGCGGTCATTGAGGATAACCATTGCTGCTGACACCCGACGAACGTCTCCCTACGGCACCTCCAGTTAAGACTTTCGGACCAGAGATGACTCCAGGCATACGTTTGAGGCTACCTGTGAGATGGGGTTCGGTTTTATGGTCATTTATTTTAAGGAAGTCAACCGAAATCTAAAACCTGCTGTCAGCCAGACAGGAGTTGGATTACGCTGCTCGTCTGTAGATTTGAGTTAGTTAAACGTAGCACCGCCCAACGGCAAAGGAATCGTCGATTGGCTCAATTTTCGTGATACTACGACGATGTACGACGATTCCTTTGCAAAGGAATCGTCGTACATCGTCGTAGAAATGCAGGTACCTCTCACAGAAGTTGCGCCCACGATGCCCATCTATTCTCTCGTAAGAATGGTCAGCTTTGCTACCAAGATGACTTATTTCTGTTTCTAGTGAAGTAGGAACACAGCGTGCATTTACGCGCACCGATGCTTCAGAAACCGCGCCAACGTCATTACTGGTTCGAGCAGAGCATCGTACAGTTCGCCATTTGAACCTGACGGTGGTAGCCCGGGTGACCGTTGTAACCCGGATGCGCGCTGACTTCGATAACTACCCGAATAGTGGTCCAAATTGTATGCAAAGAGGCTAAAACTGTCGGGCTCGTCGAGTTCTATTCGTCAGCAGAAAGACGGTGATTTCGAAATCGATGATTTGTATTTCGCAAGTGCGAAGCGGCTGACCGGATCCAGGGCTCAATCACGAAAATTGAGCCTATTTCTTCGAGAAATAGCTCAAGATTGATGGCCGATTTGGGACAACCGCTGGCGCCATCTTCGAGCACCCCATAGAGCGCACCTGCACGCCCCGAGCAGCCTTCTGCGCTGATGCTCTTTTTTTTCTGCCACGAGTCTGCGCCATATCGGATGCCGCCGCCAACGGCGCGCCAATATTGTCAGGATCTTTGTCCTCACTATCAGCTATACTACCCAGGCGAGCAACGGCGCCGCGATTCCGGACCTCCTGCATAATCTCTTGAGGCCAGAGGGTGGCAATGAAGTTCTCGGAAATGTTTCCGAGAACTTGCACACCAGTTCCATTGCGTTGTTAAGAGAATAATTGCTAACATCTTTTATATCGTCATTATAGCCAACCATAGCGTGCATCTTTCATTGAGCTCTTGCGCACATAGTTCTTCAGATTGCTTCGACATGACTCTAATTGTGCTACTCTTGAATCAGGTCAGCGGCGTTTTCGATTTCGAAACGCTATATTCTTTTAGAGCAGCTATCCACAAATTAAATTATTAATTGCGATTCTACTTGCGGAAATTCGGTAACCCGGGTTACCGCCATCGGGCTCATTTGTAGTGTGTATAATAGCCACACGTTGTAGTGTTCGCTAACCAGGCTCGAAATCAGGCCGTTAGCAAGGTAACCTTTTTTTTAGAGAGGGGCTAAACAAGGTTTTTTGAATACGAATGGGTTTGACCGTAAGTCTTTTTTTTGCTAGCTGATTTAACAGCCTCTTTTTGTATAGCGACAGAAGAGCCTTTGCGGCTATCACCACCGCTTGCAGTGGCGATAAAGTATCGCCCACTGCAGGATTCGAACCCACGACCTCAGGACCGAGGTCATAAAAAGCAACCGCCTTACCTAGTGAGCCAGTATGGCTCACCGAAGTCGTCAGAAGTTCGAGGCCGTGCAACATATTTTCCTCGTACGGTAGCTTAGCAAACCGAGAGCAGATGTGCTTTCTTGCAAATGCACAGAATTTCTGCGAAGCGACTGGCCGTTTCGATGTCATGTGTCTTTTAGAGGCAGTCTCCTTGTTCTAACTATTCCATAAAATGCGAAGTAATAACACATATTAGGATAGAATTGCTTGGCCCATTCCTAAACAATGAAAACAATCGCTGGTCAACAGGAAGCTGCGGTTACGAGCACTTCACTTTTGCAGCCTCTTACAAGGTCATTGCTCATCCGGTAGCATTGCGGGCGCCCGCGGCTGGAGCAAAATTGGAGCGACACAGCTGAGCGCTAAGACCCCTAAATCAGTCGGTACGTTGTTTGCCGGTTGGTGTGACGTAGATTCTCAAAACCAATACGTAGGCGATCCCTTAGCCCACTTGCTCGCGAACGACTCGTGCCCTCTTCTAAGCGACCTAACCGAAGGGGCTCCGCTGCCGGAATGCTTGCGTTGGCTCCCGTCAAGCACGGCGGCGAAGGCGCGCGCCGCCGCCGCTGCCAGTAAAGCTCCCTTAGCCTCTCGATGAGGTGGGGCGGAATCTCGCTAAAAACAAGTGGCAGCCTCCTCTAGAAACAGTCGCCGGATCTGCTCACAGAAGTCCCAAGATCGCACTTTAGCGCGCTCTAAAAATTAAAGAAAAAAATACTTGGACGCGCCCATTCTTCGACGGGCAGGCGCGAGATCCGCGCGTCACTTTACACCTGACCTAGACGGAAAGGAGTAGCGTCCATTTTGGAAGGCGGAAGCGGCGTCCCGAAGGCGTGCAGCGCCCGGGAGCTTATTTAATCCCGTCTGAAAAACAATTGAACGACGCCTCCCCTCGAGAAACGTCTTGAAGATGCAAGCCGAAGGCGCACCGCCCGGAAAGGCCGTGACCCCGGAAAGGCTCTCGAGCCTACGCCTAATGAATTTGCTGCACATATTTCTTGTAGAGCCCTGCGCTGCGGACCCTGCATGCCGATCGATGTATTTAGACCTGTCTAAAAGAAATTGGCACCGAAATTTGGAGCGAGCGTACATGCTCGCTGAGCGTACCGTTGGGCAGGCTCTCTAGGCCTGTCTGAAGATACATTAGTATGGTGAGCCGTGATGGCACACTAGGTAAGGCGGTTGCTTTCACGACCTCGGTCGCGAGGTCGTGGGTTCGATTGCTGCGGTGGGCGATTCTTTATCGCCACTGCAAGCGGTGGTGATAGCCGTAAAGGCTCTTCTGTCGCTATACAAAAAGAGGCTGTTTAATCAGCTAGGATTTTTTTTTTTAGTAAAAATCACGGTTACCGCTGTAGAAATGCGATTACCTCGCGGCGCCGCACCCAAGGCGTGCCACCCCCGGAAGCTTTCATAGCCCCGCCGCAAAAACAGTACGTCCATCTCGCCCCCTCCCTTCCCCGCAGCCGCGTCATTATCCAGAGATAGGGTGCTCGAACTTATCGACTCAAGCTGTGATTTGAGCGCGCTGTAGCCGGCAGTATTCGTTGCCCACAGCAAGCTGGATGAAAGCCGCCGGGGCACCTGTGCAGGTCAATGAGAAGGCGCACGTTTTGCAGCCAGACACGCCTCCAGGCGCCTCTGTCTAGGCCTAGCAGCCCTAGACAGCCCGTAGCCCACTCCCGATGAGGAGGAGGGGGCTAGCTGGCTTCTGAAGGAGACGCTCCTGGTGGCAAGTCTGCCGAGCGCTGCTTGCGACTTGCCTTCCAGCGGAGAGTAAAGGCCTCCGCCTACGAGATACCTGCGTGAAATGTACCGCCCGAATCCGCCGCCGTGCAGTAGTAGTAAAGCGAGCTGCACTCCCGGTCTGCGACGCTACGATCGGCTGACGGCGACGTGCTATATCTAGTAGCTGCCGCTATGTCGATGCCTATTTTCTGCTCGATGCGCGTTTGCCGGGCTGGTCTTTGAGAGATTTGGCATCGCTCGTAGGGTGCGAGATGCTCATCAGTCCGATTCTCGATTGGCGTCGGCGCCGCTTCATACTCGCCCGTTCTGCCCGTCGGTCAAGCTGAGTTGGCATCGCAGTGTCCTCTGGGAAACGCTGCGCTCATTCGCTGCGGCGGGAAATGAAACGCGAGCTGCTGCCGCGCTGCTGCTGCCGGTTAATGAGCTCATTAACCGCGACTTGATTCTGCTAGCGTCCACTTGTCTAGCTTCACAGTGTGCTCTCAGCTAGCAAAGCTCCGGCAGCATCTGCACGAAATCTGTTCCTTGCAGACGACCACATCACTCCGCAGTAAAAGTCTGCCTACTTTCAGCTACATAGCATTGCGAAAATAGCGTTGCAAAAATTCGAGTCTGATCGAGACAGGGACGCCGCATCCAAGTTGATCCATGCATTGGTGACCACCAGCCTCGACTTCGATAACTCACTACTCGCAGGTCTTCCGGCCTGTGCAATAAGGGCGCTTACAGTGGGTGCATAGCTTCATAGCTTAGCTCGCCTGTCATACACGTCGAAGTTACCACATTACCACCACTTCTCGCCGACCTGTACCTGCTCCACGTCAAGCAGCGCATCGACTTCAAGGTGCTTTCACTCACTTTTAGGTCCGTTCATTCTCTTTCTCCTGCCAACCTATAAGAACTAATTCTTAATCAGGCTAGACATCGTACCCGCCCCCCTCTAGTTCGACTCAATTCATTTAGCTGTGCCTCTAACCCAGTGGTTCTCTACCTTCCTAATGTCGCGACCCTTTATTACAGTTCTTTAAGTTGTGGCGACCCCCACTCGTAAAATTATTTTCGTTGCAACTTCGTAATTGGAAATTTGCTACTATGAATCGTAATGTGAATATCTGAAATGCAGGATATATTTTCATTGTTACAAATTGAACATAATTAAAGCATCGTGATTAATCACAAAAACAGTATCGGTTCTTAAGACCATCGGAAATGCGTATTTTCCGATGGTCTTAGGCGACCCTGCGAAACGACCTCCATAGGGGTGGCGACCCACAGGTTGAGAACCGCTGCTCTAACTAGTCTCTGCGAGACCGTACCTTTAGCTCGTACGCTCCCAAGCCTTTAACTCACTCCCTGACTTGACGACGTTTAAAAACAATGCGCCTGTTCCTCGTAGCATTTTCTGGGTCCCTCTGAATTATCCTCTGTGTGTGCTTATGCGCGCCGACACTGTGCATGCTGCCACTATTATATGGACATGCTTCCATTGCAGCATATGCAACGTGCCTAGAAAGGAGATTTACTTATGTTAGAGTGCTTTAAAAATGTCTTATTATTATTGTTATTATTAACTGTACACGTGCGAGCAGATCTAGCGATCGCACGCGCGTGCATCGAGCAGCTGCCACGCCCGCTGCTTTCGGCATTGCGAACTAGGGAAGGACACAGCACCATGGTGGACGAGATATACGAGGACCTGAAGGAGAAGCCCTCCGCCGTCGTAGTCGCCGTCGGAGGGGGCGGCCTGGCGTGCGGCGTCATTCAAGGACTCCGCAGGGTCGGCTGGTCGGACGTGCCGCTCGTGGCCATGGAGACGGAGGGCGCTGCGTCGCTGCACGCGTCCGTCGTCGCCAGAGAGCTGGTCACCATACCGGACATTACGAGGTAGCTCTCGCGCGAGGCGCGACTCGCAAGCCCTTCGTCTGCGGCGCCCGACCGACCGACCGATCGACGCCGTTCAACCGCTGCCGCAGCTGCGGCGCTCGTCCCTGCACGTCGCCTCGACTTGTCGATAATGTTGAATCGTCGCTAACTACCTGAATGGAAAACGCTTCGCACTCGCCGCACTTAATTGGTTGGGCTGCCGTCATTTTGCGCGAGTGAGATGCCGGCGGGAGATGCGGCGGCCCTTAAGCGGCGCTGGCGTTTCGAAAAATTTCGCGCCGCCGCCCGCTGCCGCCGGGCCATCGCTGCCGCCGGGCCATCGCTGCCGCCGGGCCATCGCTGCCGTTGCGGTAAGCCTCGGATTGGCTTCCCTCGATCGAATGAAGAAACAAACAAGCGCCCGACCCACTCCACGTCTCTGCTCGCTCGCTCATCATCGGACGGACGGGCGGACGGCGTGCGAACGTCTCCTTAGTTTTTCCTCGAAAACTTTCGCGGCGGATCCACGTTCGTTCGTTCGCGGCAGGTGCTTCCCCAGAGGAGCCAGGCCGCTGCGACTGTTCGTCTCCTCCTCAGCGCCATTGAAGCCCTTTGAAGCTTCCGCCACCGTCTCCACGTAGGCTGCTTTGCTCGCGCCGGCTTGGCTCACGTCGTCGCCCCCTTTATCGCTCCCGTCGTCGCCTCCTTTATTTCGTTTCTTTCGCTCCTCTTCTCTCTTCCGCGTCCGCTGTGCCGCCGAGGGCGCTGGCTTGGTTGGCCACTTTGTAGAAATCCTAGCTGGCTTTCACAGAACGCCATCGAAGGTTCCGAAAAATCTCCGCGCACCCGTGATTTCCGTGTCTTTCTTCTCGGATTTCCGCGAACGCACGTGCTTTCCCCCCCCCCACAGATTTCCGCGGAGTTCGGTCTTATTTTTTCCGCAGCCGTTCGTCTCTTTCCGCCCGGACCCGGGTCCGATTTCGGCGATCGCCCGAGCTCGAACCTCATCCTGCACCTCGTCGGGCCAGCCTCAGCCAGCTGGCGCCCAGGTCTGTCGTCACCGCCCCGCCCCCCATAGCGTCAGCGCTTCCCTCACGCCACGCCTCCCGCTTTGGGCGCGAGCTCAGGCGCCTGTTTCGACGCATCTTTCTTAGGGCGCGAAACCCAAAGAGATTAGGCTGGACGCCACCCAACGCCAGGGCCGAATGCCCTGGGCGCTATGACGCGGCGCCGCCTCGCGCTTAGATCTCCGATGCAAGACTTGAATACTACGAAACGGACGAAACCCTTTGAATCCGGGCAGCGAAGACGGGACGTCGAGATCCTCTGGCGCTGAGACCACGAAGGCGCCTTTAGAGGCGTTTCGCTACAGATCACGTGCCCCCGAACCCTTACCCGCGGCTCGCTTTGGTTAGCTGCTGCAGGATAAACTGTTGTAGGGATTGTGCGATGCTCGATCGAAACCTTATTCGCGCATCAATTTTTTTAAATGTACTAGACTGAATAGTTTAATTAGACTTGTGCTTTGCTCATTAAAATCATTAAAGCCGGTGTGCCTAGAATAGCTTTACATCCCACCGAAGCTATCTCCGACTACTCTTAGTAAAATAAGCAGCCTTCCATACCCCAAACCTACAGCCTCCTCCGCGGTAACGCCCCTCACTAGCTCAATCGAAAATTTACGTTGTAAACTTTTGGAAGGTGATTGATAAAATAATAATAATAATAATGTATTTTTATAGCGCCCCCAGAGAACTGAATCTCTTATAAGCACTTTACAGATGCTGTTTAGAATGTTTTACCAAATGATGGAAAACCCTTATCAAAAGCTCCACACGCAATCTGACCTATTGTGCATACTATTGTATTAATACTGTCAGTAAAACATTTGCTTAGCTTCTATAAAGAGAATTAAATGTCTCTCTAATGCACCAAACGTTCTAGCAAGGTAATAGCCAAGTTTACGATTTGCAAGTTGAAATCGTTTCCATGCAATTTAATCGTTTGCGGAAGTAAGGCATTCAGTCTCCGATGCTCGTGATCGAGCGAACTTGTATGGTTTCAGTCTGTGGTAAACTACTCAGCGTTGGCATCTCTACTAACCATATCTACATGTTGACCCTGTGCATGTCGCATCATATTACGCTTGATGACATTGTAAATGCTACCACTAATCATTCGATCTTGTTTCCTTTGCAGCAAATGTAAAGCGCCTAGAAAAAGATTGAGTTCTCTGAGGGTGCTTTATCAAGTGTATTATAATTATTATTTGTAATAATTTGCACAGTATCAGCACGCATAGAGCACGAACGGCAACTCACGCAAAGCAAGTGCTGTGCAGAATTGATGGTTTTTAGCTTCCTTTTAAATGTTGACCAGTCAGGTGTTGCCTCGTCATTTCTGTCGGCATTGAGGGAGTTCCGGGCTCTCAGAGCACAGGAACTGAAGGGGCAGTGCCTCCCAAGGATTTGAGGCTCGTTAGAGGCACAGCTCAACGACCGGAGCCGGTGGGAAGTAGGATGGATGTAGTCTGATGGGAAGCCCGACTAGTAAGTATTTTAGACGGCTAATCCGGAGTAAGAGGGTGAGCGGATCTAAAAGTGACAGTGACAGGACCATGAAATCGATACGCTGCTTGATGTGGAATCGGTGGAGATCGGGGTAATGTGAAGTGGTGGAATGTGAAAGTTGCTACGTTCGTGGCAGACAAGCCTAGCTGCCGACTGTGAGTGTCCGATTGCGCAAGCTGGACGACCTGAAAGTAGTTACAGAAAGTAGTGACGGTGTTACGGAAGTCTAGACGAATGGATGGATGTCGAAAAATCCATGTACCAGCTTGACTGCGGTGTCCTTGTCTAAGCGAGCCCCAATGTTCGTAATGTTGCATACTACTGTAGGGGAAAGTAGGCAGGCTTGACTGTTGGGCTGATGCGGTTGTTATTGATCTCGTGAAACGCCACTTTGGCACATGGAACATGCTGAGCATGCTGAAGTCAATGGCGGCCTTTCCTCGCAAACACCGAACCAAGGCCGTCAGGCCGTTTTTTAATGGTGCTAGCTCTTCGCGTCCGTCAACGGCTGACCAATGACGGGCCGGCTGCCTAGCGGAACTTATCTCCCGTGCCTTGCCCCCCCCCCCCGCCGTCCTCTCTCCAGAATACGCCGGTTCTCCCTGCTAACCCCTAACCGTCCTGCACATCCTGCTGCGCCCCGCAGCCTTCTGCTGGAGACGACGCAGCAGTGGACGACTACGCGCGACAAGTAGTTGTACAATAGAAGAGCTCCTGCCCCTGCCCTCTGTACTCCCTCTCCGCTTCCCTCCATCCCCCACTCGCCATCTCTCCACTTCCTCTCCCGCTACCAGCACCTTTGTGCAGAGTTAGTCAGTGTCAGCTTGTCTCCCCCTACCCCCGAGCCTCAGGCAGGCTTTCGTCCTCGGCCCTTCAGGCTGCCGGCCTGATTGAATAATCTCTCGTAAAAGCTACAGAAACAGCGCTAAGACTGACGCTGACGAATGGGAACGCATTCAGAGCCACCGATGCTGCATTGTCGCAAAGAGCGGCCAATGTGGTATGTAGCGATCCAGCTAGAATCGCGTAGAGCCCATGCGCTCTCGCGGGATTAGCCGCTCAATGGAGCAAGCGAGTGACCTACGAAGCGAGTGACCTAGACATTGTCACTGACTGTGGAGCGAGGAGCGAGACGCTCGCCGATCGCTCGGACGAGCTTCGCCACCGACAATAAACAGTACGAAGAGGGTCTCTGAAATGAGCGGCCGCCCCTGAGCGGCCGCCTTTCTCGAGAAAGGTTGGCGGACGCCTGGCTGGCGGAAGCCTCCTCTTAGTAAGACAGGCAGCCGGCGTCTCCTCCGCACCGTACCGCACCGCCCGCCGCCGCCGGTCCGATAGAGTAGTCTATCCTTGTACCTCTCGAAGTTCGCAATCCCAGTCGTAGTTAAGCACTTTTCTACCTATAATCCGGATTGTGAAATGTGAAAGTGGTCCTGCAAATCCCTCTATTGTCAGTTGGAAGTGTTTAGAGCCACTGTTCTCAACCTGGGGGTCGAACGACCATTTCACAGGGGTCGCCAAAGACCATCGGAAAGCGGCCGAGAAGCAGTATAGGACTATATAGTTAGACATGCAGGTGCATCTATTCCTATGGCGAGAACAATACACAGCGTTGATACTAGCTGTCTACAACCGAGAGTTCAAGCCACCGATCACGGCCGTCAGCGGCGGAACCAGCATTTTCATCTTTAGGGGAGGCAAAGACCTGCAAAATATTTATGTAGAAGGGCAAGACGTTCAGCAAGATTTTTTTCATTAATTGCAACTAATGAAAAAGTACGCCGCACAATCGTAATGCTTGGTCGACGCGAACTCAGCGGTTTCTCATTGGGCGAAATTAAGATATAATTTCGTTGCGGGTAACGATCGAGGGGCATATGTATGGGGGCGGCCCAGGTCGTCGCTGCCCCGCTGTGAAAAAGGGGGCTGGGGCAAAAGCGCCCAGCCCCTCCCTCCACTGGCCCTGGCTCTGTCAGCCGTAGCGACCTGTATTTCGGTACTGCCAGGCGGGCAGTTTTGCATAGTCCGGCGGACTTTTTCATTGCTGCGTGGCCCAACGAAGTACATTCCCGCCGTCAATCTTTTGCGAATGAACGGCGGCGGCTCAGAGAGCGGTCCTCGACTGCAGCGCCCGCCCTCTATCGAAGGTCTGCCGCGGCCAGAGAGCACCTCGCTCGCGCTCTCCTTCGGCACTTCGGGTCCGACGCGTTAAGACGCGAGCGAGCGAGCGCCACTCGTCGGACCCGCCCATTGCCGATCGCAGGCAGGCGGCGTCCGCTCCGATCCGTGCTCCCGTCGAGCGAGCAGCTGCGGCCGCCGCCGCCGCTGAGCAGACGCGAGCGAGCGAGCGAGCTCACGCCTCGCAGACACGCGCTCCGCTCGCTCGCTCGCTTGCAGCATAGCCAAGACTCTCGGCGCTCGGACCGTCTGCCAGCAGCTGTTCGACCTGAGCCGTTCGGCGGCGCACTCGGTGCTCTCGGCGGTCGTCACCGACGCCGACGCCGTGAACGCCTGCCTCCGCTTCGCCGGTGAGCGCGTACATACCGCGCGCGCCCGCCCGCCCGCCCGCTCGCGTGCGGGCGGCGGCTGCGGCATGTCGTCGTCGCCGCAGCCGCTGCCGCCGCCTGCGGCCGGCTCTGCTCGGGCCGCGCCGACGCCGCTGCTGCTATTTTTATCGGCTTCTGTCGCTGCCTCGCCGCGTACCCCGCTCTCCAGCTTTATCGCCGGTCGCGCGCGACAATGGGACGGCGGCTCGGCGATCCGGGCACTGCGCGGTCTCACTTCCTCTCCATTCTCCGCAGACGATCACCGTATGCTGGTGGAGCCGGCCTGCGGCGCCGCACTGGCTGCCGTCTACTCGAGCGCGCTCAAGAGGCTTCGCAGCTACGGCGACGTCGGCGGCGGCGGCGACGACGGCAGCACCGTCCGCCCGACGACGACGACGGGCCCCGTCGTCGTCGTCGTGTGCGGCGGAAACGGCGTCAGCCTCGAGCTGCTGCGCAAGTGGAAAGAGCTGCTCGGGCTGTGATGAGCTCGACCGAATAAAGCAGTCTAATAGAGAATGCGCTGCTGCTGCTGCTGCGCGACAACCCGGCGCTAAGTTCGCTCCGCCGCCGCAGAGTCGCCGCTATCGCGGCCTCGCTCGGCAGCTGTCGTGGCCGCGCTCGGCAGGATCTTCGAGTCTGCTTTGCGAGCGAGGGCGGAGTAGAGGGCGGCTTCTAAAGGCCCTCGCTCGGCAGCGCCGCTCGACGCCGGTGCCGGCGCCGCACTCGCCGCCCGGAGTCGCCGCCCGTCGTTTGGCACTATGCCGACCAAGCACGGCGACGCCGTCGCTGAGGCGGGCGGCCAAGCCTCTGGCGCGTGTGTGTAAGTGTGCGTGCTCGCGAGAGCTTACGCAACAGCCGCCGCCGCCGCCGTCGCGAGCGGCCTTCCAAGTAGCAGTGCTGAGCGCTGGTCTTCGCAGCCAATCGGAATCGATCCTCACCCGGGTCTTTTCTTCGTCAGTACCAGTCCGCCCAGCCGTGCGTCAGGGCGCGTACAATACGCGCTGTCTCGCGAGTCCGCACCATATCCGGCGCTCAGCAGCGATTCGGAGGTCAGCTGCCTTCACCGCGGCGGTAATAACAATAACAAGACGTTTGTAGCCGAAGAGCACTACACCTCTTTCTTGGCGCTTTGCATGCCTTGTAAAGAAAGCATGACAATTGGTTAGTGATAAAATACACAGCGTCAGCAGGCATAAGCGCGCCAATGAAAATTGACGGACCCAGCAAATGCTGCGAGGAGCCGGAGCGTGTGTAGCTACTTTTTAAATATCATCAAGCCAGGAGATGTCGTGACGTCATTTGGGAATGAGCTCCAGGCATTGGGAGCATACGAACTATAGGCACAGTCTCCAACGGATTTCAGCGTCGAATAAAGGCAGAAACAAAGGTATTTTTAGTCAGACTAGAGCGGGTCGTGCGATGCCTAGCATGTTTGGGAAGTAGTTTGGATATAAAGGCCGGAGCAGAGCTTGAAAGGGACCTATAAGTGGGCGAGCGGCAAAACTTTGAAGTCGTCCGCTGCTTGAATATAGGAAGCCAGTGCAGGTCGGTCGGTGAGAAGTGGTGCAACGTAGCGATAGTACCGCTCACGCTGCTGCAGGCAAGCATAGCAGCAGAGCCATGTTCCCATTGTAAGCGTCCTATTGCATCTATTGCGAGCGGCGAGTCGAAAAAGCCGAGACTGGACGTCACAGATGCACGGGCCAACTTGGATGAGGCGTTCCTGTCTACGCAGGCCCAAAATCTAGCAACGCTACGCAGCTGGAAGCGCCCGGACTCTGCTGCGGCCGGACCTGACTGACGCGGTCCTCCAGCGACAGGTCGTCCCTTAGCGAACGAAGCCTGGCGAGCGCCCGTCGCCGCACCGCGGCAACGCTCGTTGCCGTGGATACGTAAATATAATTCACTTGTACCATAGAACTTAATCTCTATTCAAGCGCTTCGCATACGCCTCGCAGGGCTCGAGCCCCCGACCGTGGAAAGCAATCACCTTGACCTTGGTCGGGGCGAACGCCTTAACCTCTGGGCTAAGCCAGCGAGTCGATACGCAGCGGCGCTCGTTGTCATTGTCCGGCAGCAGATGCCGCAGCGGCGGCTCGCGGCCTACATTATAGGCGGCGGACAATCGCGAGCGCGAGCCGCGCCACATCTCGCGCCGCCTCGCGGCGTCGGCGGGCACCGAGCGAGCGCCCCGGAAGCGGTGTGCACCCGCTAGCGAGTTCGTCGTGCCCGACGGTCGAAGGAAAGCAGCGGCCGTGCGTTCGCACTCGACCAAACGCCGCCGCCGCCGCCGCCACCGCCGCCGCCGCCGCTGTCGCCGCCGCCGCTGCATCGATCCTTAGGCGAGCGGGCGGGAGCTCTCGCTCTCGCTTATCCTCTGCCTAAGCGTAGCGTTGCGTGACCGTGGCGGCTAAGCGCGAACGGAAGCCATTGTCCGTGCATCGGCGCCGCTGTCAACATCCGCACCAGCGTGCCCAGCGTCTAGCGTGTGTGACCTTCGCAGCGCGAGCGAGCGAGAGCTCGCGGCCGAGCTCCGCTAGGCGGCGACGGCGGCGCGCCCTCTCGTTCTCGCCGCTACGCGGCGCGAAGCGTCCGCCCTCGCGCCGCGACGCGTCCGCAACCGCTTCGCGCGGTCTCCCGGCGGCCGCCGCTCGCTGCGGAGTCGCTCGACGCCTGCTACCAGCCCCTCCTTCACAATCCTTGAGACCCTCCGATTTGGCCCAGCCGATCCATAAAGCGCCGCCGCCGCTGCCGCTGCCGCCGCGCGACGAGACGAGAGCGGCGGCGGCGGCCGATCCGCTGCTCTCGTCGCTGCCGAGCCGCCGACGTCGCGACGCAACGAGTCCGCCTCGTCCCGCCTTCGCCTCGCCGCTGGCTGGCTGGCTGGCTGGGCGGGGCGGGGGGGGAGTCGAGCGCATCCTGCGGCGGGCGCCGGCGGCTCTGCCTACCGGCTGCGGCGCCGCGGACGACCTCGAAACCTCGCTTCGCGGGCATTTCGCGCCCCGAACACAGCAGGAGGACCGGAAGCGACGACTGGCAAGGGGGGAGGGGAGCTACCAGCATTTCGGCGATCTCGGAGGTCACTCGGCTATGGGCGCGCCTGTAAACTTCCTTGTTTACGAGAGCGGCCGAGAGACGCGCGCGCGCGCGCAAAGGCGCGTGCGCGCGGGACCGGACCGCTGGCCGCGGAGCTGGAGGAGGCGGCGGCGACGGTGGCCGGAGCCGAGCTCTGCAGAAAGCTGACGCAATACGCTTTATTGACACCCGCGATAAAGATGCGTGCATGCACAACAATGCTCGGCGACCAACGAAACAGCAGCACCACGTTAGTTAGCGCCAGCTTCCCCCTCCCTGTTCCGCAGCGGCGAGACAGGAGGAATAAATAAGCAAAATTCGCCGCGAGCGAGCGGGCGACGCCTGACGCCAAATCTGACTCGCGCGGCGATGCGTCGGGAGGCCCTGAGCGCGGCCTCGCGACGCTACTAAATCTACAGCTACATCGAGCGCGCCGCCCTGAGATCGCCGGCGCACGAGCGCCGAGGGGTTCGCGACCGAATCGCGAGCTCGACGGCGGCGGCACGCCGACATGAGCCTTGCTAAAACCGTCGAGATCGGTCGTCGTCGTCGTCGCGTCGCCGAAGCGACTATCGTTACGAGGGTTATCTCTCGCTATGAGAGCATCGCGGCGGCGGCGGCGGCGGCGGGCCCGGTCTGGCCACCGTGGTGGCCGTACCAGCCGTATTGAGCGGAGAAAGCAGACGGATAGCTGGACGGCAGCGAGGCAGCGGCGGCGGCGGCGGCGGCGGCGCTGGCCGGGGAGCCGTAGCCGACAGCCTCGATCTGATGGTGATGGTGAGCCTGGTGGTGGGTGTGGTGGTATCCGTAGCCAACGCCCTGTGTGATCAGGTGAGCGAAGTCGCGGTGGTGGTGGTGGTGGTTCATCAGAGCGGCAGCGTGCATAGCTTCGGGCTGAGCTTGCCTGTGCTGGAGGCTGTGGACGGGCAGCGGATGGTGATTAGCTTGAAGCTCAAGCTTGAAGCCGCGAAAACTTGCGGCGGAGGCCACGACGTGCGACGGCGGCGACACCGAACCGCGGCCGGAGCCACCGCCGGCGCCTCCTAGGGCGCTGCTGGTGCTGCTGCCGCCGCCGCAGCCGCCGTCTTCGCTATCTTCGGGCCCGCGGCCGCCGTCGCTCTCCGGCGGCGTTGCGACGGCGCCCAGTTGGCCCGCCGCAGCCGTCGTCGCTGCGTCGCTCGCCGAACTTCGCTGCTGATGTTTTGCTAGCTTTTTAAACTTTGAACGGCGATTCTGGAACCAGATCTTGACCTGCAGCGGGAAAGCCGTCGTCGCGGTCTTGACTGCGTCTCTCGGCCCGCGAGCGTGGGAACCACTCGACGCCGGCAGCCGCGGACGAGCCGGCGTGGACGCGCGCGCGTGCTCGCACGCGCGCGCTCGCGCACGATTGATTTTGCGGCGGCCGGCAGCGGTGGGAAGACGCGCTCCACTCTCGCCCTGCCGGTAATTACTAGCGCCGAAGAAAGAAGACCGCTCATCAAAGCACAATGCTACCGCGCAATTACGCAACGATCATTTAATAACCGCACGGGGCACACCTGACTGTCGTCCTCGTCAGCCGGCCAGCTAGAGACGGATCGGGCGAGGTGCGGCGGCGGAGGCGGAGAGAGGGGGCGTGCCGCGCCATACCGGCAAGCGCCCGCCGCCGCGCATAGCTCGCGAGCGCGGCGCCGCGGCCCCAAGAGACGCCTGTGAGGTCTTAGGGCGGCAAACGCGAGCAGACCCGAAACTGACAGCCTCGCAGTGGCTACCCGCTGTCGGCGGCGTCGGCGACGCCGCTCGCGGCGGGCACGGAGACACGACGCGCAGCTCAAGCGTACCGAAGGAAGGAAGCAAGGAAGGCAGGAAGGAAGGCGCACCTCCCACTCGCTCGGCCAGCCCGCGCCAATGGGCGGCGCCGTCGAACGCCCGGCGCCGCGCTGAGCGCGCGCGCCTCAGATCGAGCGGATTACGCTCCGCGCGAGCGCCGGCGCGCGGAGCTCGCGCGCCAGCACCCGCTGCACGAGAGCGCCGCGCCCCATCGCCGCCCAGCCGCCGCCACCGCAGTACACACAGTCGCCGCCGCCTCATACCTGAGTCTGCGTGAGGCCCAGCGTTGCGGCCAGCTCGGCGCGCTCGGGCAGAGCGAGGTACTGTGTGCGCTGGAACCGCCGATTCAAATGCTGCAACTGCAGAGCCGTGTAGATCGTCCTCGGCTTCCGCATCTTTTTCATCTTGGCTAGCGGTCGGCGAATGTCGTCGCAGTTTGGCTTATCTGCACGCGCGGACAGGCTGACGCTGCTAGCGCCGCGGTCGAGTGCGCGGAGCTGCCACCGACGTCTGCGGAGCGCGCCGCGAAGCGCTAGCCCGGCGCCTTCGGCTCCTCGCCAGGCCTCGCGCGACAGCCGAGGGTTACAAGAAGGACGGCGGCGGCGGCGGCGGCGGCGGCGCTGCCGGAGACCAAAGCCGGAATATGCTGAGCGGGTGCGTCTCGCGCTCGGAGGCAGGGTCGCAGCGCTGCCGACTGGCCGCTCGGCTTCTCCGAAAATTCCGGCCCGCGGGCTGTCTAGACTCTCGCGCGCGCGCGGCTGTCTCGAGCCAACGAGCGGGCGGAAGAATGATTATGTCGAGCGGATAATTTCAACGTTAAAATAAATACCGGAGTAGCGCCGCTCGAGCACTCGACGAGGAAGTCAATTCTAACGATCGCGCACCTCGAGCGCGCGTCCCGCTCTGGCGGGCGCGGACGCCGAGCGGAAGCGCGCGACGGTATCGCGTCGCAACAAACTGCGGCGGCGAAGCACTCACCGTCGCCGCGAGCCGCCGCCGCCGCGGGGGCCGGAGCGCTGTAGGGCGTCGAGTACACGTTGCCGAAGTGATGAGCCGGAGGTCCGTACTGCGCCATTGCAGATGGGTAGTAGATGGCTCGCGACTGCGACGGCGGCCCATAGAAATCCGCAGCGGACGCCGACGGTGGCGGCGGCGGCGGCGGCGCGGACGGGGCGCAGTACGCGTGTCCGCGCATTCCTCCGAAAGCGTTCAGCCCGCTCATCCCGCTGTGCTGCAGATCCATA
The DNA here is from genome assembly GCA_009760855.2 of Cristatella mucedo. NCBI lineage: Eukaryota > Metazoa > Bryozoa > Phylactolaemata > Cristatellidae > Cristatella > Cristatella mucedo. Next base: position 18,182,336 of record WPIO01000001.1, on the reverse strand, counting down.
GTTGCCTTGGACGCGTAAACTTCGAGCGACTCGTGACACGTGAGAACGCGCGGCTCGCAAGTGTCGTGCGTCGACTGCCACCGCTCGGTTTTTATACGCACGGCGGTTCGACCACACCCCGCGACTGACGATTGGTCGTCGAGCACGTGACGACGTACGTCTCAGCTAATGTTGGCGACGGCGATGGCGGCCGCGCTTCGTTACGTAACAGCAGCAGTTCGGCGCGAGGGAGGCCGCGCTCGCGAAACTCGAGCCCGGTAGCGGCGCGCGTGCGGCGCGGGCAGCTGAGCAGTCGGAACGCAGCCGAGTCCTGTTTGACGGCAGCACGTCCCGAGCGCGGGGGGGGGGGGGGCGGGCACGCGAGCCCTGACTCAACGACCGACCGACCCAAAACCGCCGCCGCCGCTTCCGGCAAAGAAACAGGCGGGAGGGTAGACGGCTAGACCGGGCTCGCGAGACGGCGGACCCTCGAAGGGGACCGAAGGAGGGGCGAGCGACGCGCAAGAGGGGTGCGCGCGATCCGGACCCTAAAATCCTAATTGCCTCTTCGAGTGTCCATCGAACGAATGCCACTCGCCGCCTAACGTCGGCGGGGGCCGGCGCGGACGGACCGAGGCGAGCACTTGGCGGTGAAGCCGGGCGGCCGCGGCGCCGACGCTCCGCCCGGCAGACAATGCTGTTGCGACGCACCGGCTTCACCGCCATTGTTATCTAAGATGGCACGCAGCGACCCCCCCCCCCTCCTTCATTAGCGGATGGGCTGGACAGGTTGTCTACTCCAAAAGTGCTGCTCGTCCAGAAAGCCGGCGCCGCGAGTTGCGGCGCGCGCGGCGCACGCTCTCGCGGCGACGGCCGAGAGCCGGTGAGAAACGGTCGCCTCGGTCGCCCGACAGCTGCCGGTTGCCGGCGGCGGCGGCGGCGCCAATGCTAACCCGACTCACTATGGAGGCGGCGCCGACGGGTTGACGGCGCGCAGCTATCGAGCCGCGCGACGCGACGGCGCCGCTCGCAGGCGCGCGCGCGACCGGCGTCGAACGGCGGCTCGGCGATTGCGACTATTGTGCGCGGTAGTTTCAAATTGCTCGACGTTGCAGAGCGGAACCGGAAGAACTCGCGTCGGCCGCCAGTGGCCGGTACACGAGTCGCGGGGCCGCACCTGTGGATCTGGAGGGTGGCGGGGGAGCAGACCGCCGCCGCCGCCGCCGCCGCCGCCGCCGCCGCCGCCGGATGTGGGCGGTCGCGCTCTTCGGTCGCGTAGTGCTGACGAGTTGGCTCAGCTGCACCGCCGCCTCGAGGCCAAACATCTCGAGGTCTCACAGCCTGGCGTGGACTGCGCATTTTGATGAAAGCTGAAAGCCTCCTCCTGGGACCCTTTTCTGTCCTGGAGCGTGCAAGAGGGCGCTGGCTGGTATCCGAGGGGGTGGGCTATTGGAAACCTGCGATCCCCCCCATCGATCTCGCGATCCCCACACCCACCCTTAGCCGGATGTCCGATCTGCTTACACTTCCCCCCACCCACCGTCTGGACGGGCCTGCCTGGCAGCCAGCTGGTGCAGTGGGCAGGCGCTGCCGGTGCGGATTGACCGCGGATATGCCGCGCCCCCCTCCCCGTGCTCGCTGCATCGGCCAGCTAGAGGGGGCATGATAACGCGGCCACTGCAATTGCTGTATCCCCTCCTGTCCCCTCCACCCAGGCTGCCGCCCACTTGCACCGAGACTGTCGCCATCCGGCAGCGTGCGGTATATGCTAGACCTGGAGCCAGGCTGCACAGAGGCGCTCGGATTTCGCGTCTCTGTGCAGCGGCGGCGAGACTTGGCGACCTAGCCGGTCTGGCAGCGCTACACAGCGAAAGGGCATACGGAGCGGCGGCCTGCACTAGACCGAACGACGGCTGCTTCGACCCAGGCACACTACCCAGAACCCACCACCGCGGGCTGAATAGAATTTCTCGGCGCCCTGCAGAGCGCAGTGGAAGAGAATGAATGACTAGTCGCGGAGACTGTCGAGAACGCTGCCAGGGGTGACATCGGCGGACAAAGGGACCGAAGAAGAAGCCAAGGACAGATAGCGACGAGAGCCGACGCTAGCGAGCTCTAGCGAAGCTTGACTAGCAATTCGCGTTCTTAAAATTCGCAATTGCAACTTCAATCTTGCAAATTTAAGCTTGCACAATTCAAACTTGCAATCGCAACTTGCAATTCGCGTTCTTTAAAGAGGCCTTGCAGAGAAGTCGCGACCGACTCTCGTTCGGAAGAAGCGTTTGGACTAAACTGCAAGGATTGCTGCTGATATTTCTTTTACAGCGAAGCAACTAGCCGACAGAATCCGCCGTCTGCCTGCGCTCGCTCGCGCCGGGCATTGGACGGCAACCCGTCGAATGCCTGTCCGTCCAATGTTTGCATTTGGCCGCCTCTTGTGAACCCGCAGGATCGAGAGTGGGCGCAGAGCAAAGCTGGCAGGATAAATTCGTGTCGTTCGGATGGGGGGTCGTTATGGAAACGGAACATCTCCGGTCTGAGCAGCCGCGGTTTGCTTCAGATCCCTGGGCGCTGAGCCCCGCACGGTCTTCTAGCTTTCCCCTTCATTACAGCGGCGCCATTACGGAGTTTGTATGGGAGCAGGACGGCTTGCAGTGCACAAGAGGGCCCATCTTCAAGGCCACTTGGGCGGGACGCCCCACCAATTTGCAACGGCGCCTGACCAAAAAAACACGGCGACGCTCAAGCTGGCTGGTCCGTCTTGCCGCGTCGCTGCCTCGGCCACGCGGGCAGGCTGCGGTGGCGGTGGAAGGCTGGCCGGAGATGTCAGAGTCATATAGATCGCCGCCAACGGTCGACTTCGATTCCGCGCCGCCCGGTAAATGGCGGCTAATTTGCAGTCTCCGGTAGCCGAACAATGGCCGCGGACAGCGGATGCAGCTCGTGCAGCTCCTAGAGAGGCGGCGCGGCGGCGGCGGCGGCCCCACTCGATAGAGCCGACGGCGGCTGCGGCGGCTGCGGCTGCGGCCCCGCCGCCGCCGCCGCAGCAGCAGCCGAGCGCCGGCTGCCGCTTTGCTGACCCACCAATCTACCCGACAAACGCCTTCGACGTTTGGGCTTTGAGACAAGCTCCGACGGCGTGGCCAAAGCAATGATGGCGAGCTCGCCGCACGAACACACTGCCCTGCTCGACAACTGGCTGGCGCGTGGGCGAAAGCGCCGATGCGCTGGCAAGGGTGCTGCCATCTAACGGTAGGCCCAAGATGACTGAACATCCTGTAAGTGGCCCGAAAAGACGCGAGCTCTCACACTGCCCGCGCCACGGCCCCCCCACCCCTCGTTGACTGCACCCGGCGAGAAGCACTGCATCCCTCCATTCGCGAAGAACAAGGGAGTCGTGCTTGGCCTCCGTCTCTCCCCGGCACCGCGTCAGTGGCGCCGCGTGCGGCTTGCGCCGATTGCTGTCCTAATTATTGAATCGCGAGGTCAAGGCCAAGGGAGACCGAGAGAATCGGCTTCGTATTCCGATCGCTCCGCGGAAAATAAAAATCTGATCTCGGCCATAGGATCGACTCGTGCATCGAGCGATTGGAAGCAGGCGCCGGGGCAAGCAAGCTTCATTCAGCCGAAGTAGGCGACGAGCCAGCATCCTCTTATTGGCCTCAGCAGTATTGTCATCGCTTGCCTGCACGAGCTGCTGATTGGAGAGTTCGCTCACCTCGTATTCTTCAGTCCGTGAAAAAAAGCGTTTCAACCATGGACATACAGAGTCGAAAGACGCTCCAGGACGGCAATCAAGCCTTGCGCATGTTTGAAACATTTGAGTCTGAAAGCATTCGACACCAGAAGGGTTCGACTCCATGGTTAGCTTGATCATCGTGTGGTGGCCGATGCTCTAGCCCTGAGCACCGGCAGAACGTCGGAGCTCGGAGCCGATATCGGACCCGAGAGGCTCTGTCACGTGTGCTCAGTCCAGTGGCAAACTTGCATGCGCGGCAATGTTGTCTCGAGAGACCCTCCTTGATGTATCGCCATCGAGATTGGCGTTCGCTTTCGTTCTCGAAGGCCACACCTCGCTGCTGCTGCGTATCGGTATCGCTATGTGCCAACAGGAGGGGGCGTCAGCTTTCCCTTGGCGGTTTGGCACAGTGGTTATGGTGCTCGCCCCGAGCAAGGTCAGTGTATGTATTTGATAGCCGAGGTCGTGGGCTCGAGCCCCATCGCATATGTGAAGCGCCTGAATACAGATCGAGTTCTTCAAGGGGTCCTATAAAATGAATTATAACTATATATATATATATATATATATATATATATATATATATATATATATATATATATATATATATATATATATATATATATATATATATATATATATATACACACATAAATACTACCACGATTGAATCCTGTGACAGTTGGGGCCTTGCCTGCTAGGCGCGGTGTGGGCAGCTTCCCACGAGTTCCACCTACTACGCTCCCCAGCGCCAGCCTGGTCGGCGCCTGGACGCCCGTCGAGCTGACACGCACTTGCCGCTCTCGGGTCGCGCGTTCGCGAGCGCGCGCCGCCGTCAAACCGCTGCGGCCGGCGCTCGGGGCAGCGGCGCTGCGGTATCGCAGCAGCCCTCTACCCCGCAAGGCGCGATAAGCATCTCGAGCCGTGCACCTCGGGCCCTCTGAATGGGACGCCTAAATAACCTGTCACGATCCTTTTGTCAGCCGGAGCCGTTAGCCACAAATGCTCGGTGCTCGTGCGGCGTCGGCGGCTCGTTCTCTGGCGAGTGCGTAGCGAGCCCCCGCTCGCTCTATATCAAGCCGCTCGCCGATTGACTCCTGCCGGCGTCGGTGGGCAGCTCGTCATCGGCGCTGCGACCGCAGCCGCGGCGAAAACAAAAGAGCAGCTCGCGCCGCCGCGCCAGCGAGCAGCGCGCCGGGCTTCTTCGCTCCGACGACGGCGGACTAGCTGCCGCCCTCGGCTGCCGCGCCGCGGCGCAGTGGCTGGGCAAAGGGCCGCGGTGGGCGGCTGCCTCGCTCTCGCATGAAGATGGCGCTCATGAAGACTAGTCGACAGGTCGTGCGCTCTCGGCCGCTCGGCAGACGACGATCTGTGTGCACCGTCTGTGGCTGTCCTCTGTGGCTCGTCCGATGCAAGGGCCGGGACGGAGCAGACGAGCGGGCTCTTCTCGCTTCTACATACATCATCACTCATCTCTGGGGGGGAGGGGGGAGCTGAGTTACTGGGCTACGCCCACTTTCAGGACCGTCCGGCGTTCATCTCGAGCGGTCTAGTTGGGTTCGGCTAGTAGACAGCTCGCAGGCACTTGGTAGCACCAGTCGGTGTGCAGCCCGAGAACTAATTTCTGGTCGGTGGCAAGGCGCTGACACTTTCGCTCCGTCTGCTTCTGCTCCGTCTGCTTCGGGGGGGGGGAGAGCGGTAAGCAGCAGCCGAAGCCTAACTCGCTAAGCCAGCGACAGCAGATCGGGTCCACAATGGCGTGCCGGATGCTCAGAAATCTCCTTGGAAATGGGCCGGCCTTCGCCAATAGCCCTGATATCTTCTCCGCGGTCTCAAAGTCGTACAATGCGGCATTGCTATGTGCTACATGTAACTGTATATTGGCGCAAGCAACACGACATTATAATACCGATTATGTCTGCTGAAAAAATTACTGCTGACGTAAACAAACGCCATAGGATTCGAACCTTGGATCCCCATAAACACTGGCCATGTGAACTGCAGGGTGCTACACCGAGAACCCCAAACGTCAGCTCCCTTGAGTGCGAAAGCACTGGCTTGGGCTGCAGAGACGACCGGCTGCAGAACAATTCCGCTGCCATCGGGCACCAGAACAATCAACAGCGATAGAGCGGACTAGGCTACGAACTAGATCAAGGCTTACTACAATTAACGCAGCTAGTGCATGTGATAAGGGGCTGAAAGCTGAGAACGGCAGGAACTGTCGATAAATAATACCCAGATGCCGCACAGAGTTGGTAGGCGGGCGCCCATGATCCGATAAAGGATTCTACGTTAGTCATACCACTCGCATCGATGGCCGTATCCTAAAAAACTACTAGCTGCTTTAACAGCTTCTTTTGTATAGCGATAGTAGAGCCTTGACGGCTATCGCCACCGCTTGCACCGGCAATAAAGGATCGCCCACCGAACTGATTCAAATCCACGACCTCGGGACCGAGATCATGTTAAGCAACCACCTTACCTAGTCCGCCATCATGGCTTCGAGATCTCATTATCACAAAGGATATCTGCCCCGCTGACCTTGCTGTATGCCCGCAGACCCTCCCGCATCATTCTTCAGTTTCGTTTACTGTACCTGTCACGTTCGTTGTACATACAGGGTAACGTTGAGTTCGTCCAGCGACGTAACTTAAAAAGCATTGACCAAAACACATTTTTGAAATCTGTAAATAAGGCAGGTCTTCTTGATCTGCACCCAGACTTGACCGACAGCCTTGATACCCTAACTGATGCAGTGAACATGGCACTTAGGAGTGCTCTTGAGAAGCATGCATCTGTACATTCTGTCCGTGTACCGAGTCGTGGAGAGTCCATTCAATTTACGAGAAAACTTCAAAAGATGTGCCGTATTTAGCACAGGCTTGAACGCCATTTTAAGAAGCATGGGTCTGATGAAGATCTAGTCAATTTTAAAGACTTCATTCAAGCCTACACTAGGAAGGTTGGAAAAGCTAGGGCTTCCTTTTCACTCTAAAACTCAACTCCGGCCACTCAGACCCAAAACAAATTTATAAGACGGTAAACAATTTGCTGGCCAATGCTGAGAGGTCTCACTCCTCAGACATTAACGACTCGGAAGAAGGTTTTTCAGCCTTCTTCACAGAAAATATCGTGCACATTCGTGCTTCATAAAGCCCCCTCCGACTAAATCTATTGCTGAATCGCAAGCCGTGACTTTCCTTATAAGATTTCCCAGGTTTCTGCATATTGCCAGGCTACCTTCATAAGATCTATGTTAAAAGAGCCCGTCTCCTGAAGGCCCTATAATAATAATAATAATGCACTTGATAAAGCGCCCACAGAGAACTCAATCTCTCTCTCTAGGCGCTTTACATTTGCTGCAAAGGGAAATGCAATTGAATGGTGGGTACAAACATGCTTGATAAACAAACAAAATGAATAACATGGTTAGGGGTGACATGCACAGGGTCAGCATGCGAATGTGGTTAGTGGCAGCATGCACAGTGTCAGCACGCATAAGCACATCAAGGACGAATCACGGGGACCCACTAAATGCTGTCCTAAATAGGTGTTTTTAAGTTCAAATGTGGTCAGGTCAGGGGATATGCTGATGCAGGTCGGGAGGGAGTTCCAGGCTTTGGGAGCATACGAACTAAATGCACGGTCTCCAAACGATTTGAGGTTTGTACGAGGTATTTGTAGACTGTTGGATTCCGAAAAGCAGGTGGTACGATGCTTGGCCTGATGGAGGAGTGTATCTGAGAGATAGGCTGGAGCCAAAGAATGAAGGGACCTAAAAGTGAGCGACAAAACCTCGAAGTCAATCCGTTGCCTCACTGGTAGCCAGTGCAGGTCGGCGAGAAGTGGAGTAATGTGGCAACTGCGACGCTCACGACAGACAAGCCTAGCTGCAGAGTTTTGCACCAGCTGCAATCGCCTGATTGCACATGCTGGTAGGCCAGTAAGCAGTGAGTTGCAGAAGTCGAGACGGGATGTCACGAATGCATGGACCAACTTAGATGTGATATCCTAACTAAACAAGCCCGAGTTTTAGCAATGTTATGAAGCTGAAAATAGGCGGATTTGACTGTGGAGCTGATGTGGTCGTCTAATGAGAAGTCACTTTGGAATATAACACCTAGATTTCGAGCTGATTCAACAGGGGATATGCTGGCAGAGCCAATTTTGAGCGCCAGCCTTTCTAATTTGTGAATCACACTGGGTTTTCCCATAACTAGTAAGTTAGTTTTATCATCGTTCATTTTTAGAAAATTTGCTGCCATCCATGTGCGGATGTCATCAATGCATCCAGCAAGTGAGTTGAGAGAATTTGAGGTGCTCAAAGGCTGGGAGGGATCAAAGCAAAGATGCAACTGAGTGTCATCTGCATAAAAGTGAAAGCCTAGATTGTGCTTGGCAATCACGTCAGCAAGAGGGAGAGTATAAACCGTGGAAAGAACCGGACCTAGCACGGAGCCCTGAGGTACCCCATATTTCAGAGGTACTTCAGATAATCTTTGTCCATTCACGTCAATCCTCTGGAGTCTCCCACTGAGATAGAACCTGAACCACCATTATATCCATGGTCTTCGCTGGCAGACAAACATAGCCCAGCTATAATCGTGATTGCTAATGCTTCTCTGGGAAAAGAGATTGTACTCTAGTCCTTCAAATCAGCCATCGTTAAACCAATACTTTAGATACCGAGGTCTTTACAAACTATCGCCCAGTTGCTAAGCAGGTGGTAGCACATATTAAAAAGAATGCTATTTCAGAAAAGTTTACATCAGAGTTTAAGCGGTAGCACTCCACTGAAACTGCTTTTCTCCGTGTAACTAGTGACATTCTATGCAGCAAGGGTGACGGGAATGTCACTGCCTTAGCTTTTCTAGCTCTATCAGCAGCTTTCGATACTATTTATCCCGATATCCTATTTGAAAGATTGAGAACAACGATCGGTCTGGCAGACAAGGTATTGGCATGGTTTAAATCGTACTTGTCCGATCGTGTTCAATCCGTGTCGTGTTGGGTCAGGTCTCATCCACTAGACCAGTCACCTGTGGAGTCCACTAAAGGGTCCGTCCTCGGTCAGCTGCTGCTCTCTATTTATACTCAACCTCTGGGAAAGGTGATTAAGGCCCATGGAATAGGCCATCGCTTGTATGCTGATGCTACTCAGCTGTATTTGTCATTCAAACCGTCGGAATATGCTATAGCGACTGCTAAACAGAATGCTTGCCTTGAAGACATTCCATCTAGGATGTCGGCCAATTTCCTTAAACTAAACGACAATGAAACGGAACTGTTGCTCACAGGACGTCCCGAGCGTGTGGCTGGACTAGAAAGATTTGGTTTTCTAATAGGCAGTTCTGTTGTGCGACCATCATCGTGTACTCGGAATTTAGGTGGCGTCTTTGAGAGCTGCCTAATTTTTTAAAGCTTCGTTAAAAAACTATTCCCACAGCTAGCCATCACGCCCGATCTCTAAGGTCAGGAATTGTCTTCTATGGTGGCTTGCAAAGAATTAAATTGGCTCCTTATTTCTGTCTCGGTTAGAGTATTGCAATTCTCTTTTGGCTGGGCTACCGAAAAAAGCCACCAGGCCACTACAGCTGGAGATGAATAAGGATGAAGGCCTAGATTACAAATCCCAGAGGTTTGAACACGTGTCGCCTTTGCTGAAAGAGCTTGGATGGCAGCCTGTTGATCAGCGGATACAGAGCAAAGTTCTTTGGCTGACCCGGAAGGCCGTCATGGCTGGGCTCCTTCAAACCTGGCCGAACTGCTGCACCAGTTTCAGCCTCTTTGTGCCCTTAGGTCCTGTATAGATAATTAATTAGCTGCTCCATTCCCCCGCTTAAAGACTATTGGTGACAGAAGCATCTGCTCTGCACGTCCGAGACTGTGGAACTCACTTCCGCGATTCCTACCCAATGACAGCTACTCTCCTGCTGCCGACTACGGCATATTCTTTTAATCCAGAGCTGCTACTTCCATACCCTGGAATGAGATTGTGCTCTCTGGGGGTGCTTTATCAAGTGCATTATTATTATTATTATTATTACCTTAACTGTTCTCTTGACTCTGCTATGCTTCCCACTTTCTCTTTGTTGCGTGAGATGAAGTCTGTTGGCTACCGAATGCGTACCGAAAGCCGCTAAGGCTGCGAGTGTGCTATCCAAAACTCTTATACGTAACACCCACGGAGTTTTTGTGGAGTTACAGACGGACATGCATTTAATTGCTACCAAGGCTCAGCGAGCCACCGCAGGTAGAACCGCCCTCCGCTACGCTTCGTCCTTTTCCAACGAAACTAGGCAATGGCGCTTGCAATGCCAACTCGAAGCTCTCTACAGCTACATCTTCCAACAGCGAGCTAGCCGCAGTGGCTAAAAGTGTAGGCGGATTGCGAAGCCAACGAGAACACCCGAATGAATTCACTCCGCCCCCACCGCGAAAGGTAGTGTTGACCGCAAACGGATAAGCCGGTGCAGTTTAAAGTGTACTGTCTGCACGGGTGCATCCCAAAGGTGCGACACTATTAGCGAACGAGAACTGACTAGTAAGTCAGAGTACCGACGGATCTCGCTCTCTTTAGTGCACTCGGGAAGCGAATAGATTAGTAAAAGGCTGTGAATGGGTCGGCTACAGCACGGCTGGTCGTTGGCCGCCTCGACAAACAAAGCCGCCCATCAAGTCAGTTTGTTTAGTACGCAATGGTGACCCCCCCCCCGCCCCACCGTTTATACCAAGACGCTAACTAAAAAAACGGACGCCGGCGCAGCGGCCGCCAGTAGCACACTTTTCTTGCCGCTGGTAGAGGCCTGACTCCACCAGGCTCGTGGACCACCGGCGAAGCATACCACGCCGAAGGTGGGCCTGACGTTTGCCGGTTCATCCGAATGAACGGTAGGCGGCGCAGTCGACGCCTGGTTCAGAAGCCGTATGATATAGTATAGAATGCTCAGAAGCGCCTCGCTCGCAATCGGACGCTCAGCCAGGATTGGAGCGCCGAGGTGGAGCGGGGATCTGGGGAGGGCGCGCCCTCCTCAGCGCCTGCGGCAAGCGAAACCTGGCCGAAATGACGCCAACATGGCATGTCAGGTAGGCCGCTGGCGGCCCGACCGGGTGTCGGACTCGGCTCCCTACCTACGAAGCCAGGGAAGGCGTGGCAGGGATGGCAGCTGCCACGCCTTCCCTAGCTTCGTCTCTGCTCGTGATACTTCGAAAGTTGTGCTGTATATTTTCGGTAATGTCGCATCTGCCGCATCCGCCATGGCAAGTTCGCGGATTGAGTCTTGGTACTTCCGGCATCCACCTATCGCAAACTAGCCAGCAGAGGCTGCCACTGCACTGTAAACTGACTGTAGGGCCCGCCTATCTCGACAGTCGAAAGCAGAGCGTCTGCTTTTGCTGCAATCAAGCCAACGATAACGCATATGCGAGGGCGTAGAGAGGGGGCCAGCTGGGGGGAGGTGGCCAGGGGAAGAGGCTGGCTAACGTACCGCCAAAGGTGTGTCCGACAGGGTCGGGCTTAGCGGCTCCCAACCAAATCGCTGCAACAGTTTAAGGCCCCTCTTTGCCAGAAAAAGTCCGCCCTTCGCTGCCCTCCGTCTTCGTGGCCGCCTGGAAATCATCCAATGGCGATTTCCAGGTGGCCACCGACTTCCGCTGACTGGAGCGCATTTGGAGGGAAGCTGGAAACGCATCCGGTCCATTCCGCTGCATTTACTCGATCCGTTTGCGTTGAACTCTGCGTGCGGGCCATGCGCCTTGACACTGTTCATGTTATCAATAACCGTCTTGAAATACTTCATGTGCAGCATTAAACGCACCTGTTTATTACAGCATGTGGCGGATCTTTAATATTTGCGTGTGCGTATACCTGCTTACAATGCGTTTGCTGCTCGGTGATTTTACCACCAATCATTCGGTAATGCTTTCTATATAGCATCTGCAAAGAGCCTAGAAAGAGATTCAGTTCTCGTGGGCTGCTATACAAATGCACTTTTATTATCTTTAATATTTCTAGAAAGATATTAAGTTCTCTGATGGCTCTATATAAACTTCTTCTCATTATTGTTACTATTACTTCTAAGCTGGAAGGTAGGCGCTATAGGCGTTGTTGGGCGGCTCGCCAAAGATATCTATCGGCAAATATATTTTATATAATATATAAATATTTATATGATATTTCGCCGAAGATATCTATCGGCAAAGATTCGCCTATTTTTCCCTGGAGCTAAAATGGACGCTATGGACGCTAGCTAGCACATCGTGCGTTCGGGATGCACGCTCAGGCTCACACTCCGAAGGGCTAATCTTTCTTCTTACACGGAGACTATCGTCCTTTCAGAGCTTCTGATGGGTTCAATCCTATCTAAACGGGTCTGAGAAGGATAAACCTGCCGATCGGGTGGCTTGCCTTCAGCGCGAAACATGAGGGTCGTCTAAGTTTTCTTTTTAGTTTTAGTTTAAAGTTCCCTTTTCAGACGTGTTTCTTTTTAAGTGGATTTCGGACGGCGCGCCTTCTGATTGCAGTAGAGGGCTCTCGCGACAACACATTTTTAAGTTGCTAAAGTGCATCTCTGGGTGATATCTTATGGCTGATACGACAGCAGGTGACCTCCAACAGACTTATTTACAGGCTTAGAGCAGCACGCGCTCAGAGCTAGGACTCACCGACCGCCAGATCGTTCCTCCAAGAGAGCGACTGCGGTCAGGACCGCGCCTTATACAACTGCCAGGTCTTAAATCATTCTATAGTCTTCGTCATATAAAAACATAAATCGCGTTGGTCATAAGCCTTAGCCTTTAGCGGATTTCTCGTAATTGGGTCTATTATCATAATTGAGTGGCCAAGCTCCAAATTCGTAATCGCCTGTAGCTGTGAAGCTCGTAGTTGGTAATCGTGGGGCATTGCAGCAGCAGCACGAGTTGTTATTTAGGAGGTGACTATTTTTGACAGACCTAAAGAGGTGGCTGCCGACCGAGCGGCGCGCTTTCTGCGCATTACCTCAGGCTCTCCAGACTCCGGATGTGTGAATTTCTTTTTCGCGTGTCGGAAGACGCGTCCGGGTGGCTTGCCCTTCGCATGAAGCTACAAGTTCTTCAAAAAAGAGTTAAGCTAATAGCTAAAACTAAACATTTAACTTAACTATAGGGATTAAAATAGCAAGTTTTTAGAGGGGCCTAAGAGCTGTTTTCTGTGAAGATTTTGAAGAAAATTTCCTGACCTTTTACGAAGCCTTTCAAGATCGCTGTTAAGTCCCCGCGAAAAAATAGTATGCAACGCTGCATGGGCGTAACAAGGATTTTCGGTGAAATGGCCGAACCATGCATCCGTGCAGTGGTAGGTATACGAGATAGGGCTCTGCCAGCCTAGTCACCCTCCTACGGTTGGAGGACTACTCTGAAAATTTAGCCTCATCAAAATCCCTAGTTCAAACGTACGCGCTCTTGTTATCAGCGGAATTTTAGAAAATATCAGTTATATTTCGGCTACGGTGTGCGTGTAAAAACAAAGACACTGCGCTGATTCAGCAGCCTCTTTTTTTATAGCAACAGAAGAGTCTTAACCGCTATCACCACCGCTTGCAGCGGCGATAAAGGATAAAGCTCACCACAGGATTCGACACCACGACCTCGGCGCCGAGATCGTGAAAAGCATCCGCCTTACCTAGTGAGCCATCGTTGCTCACCAATACCGTAATTTGCAGTCAATTACATCAAAGGTTAGAACTGCCCGTTCAAAATGTTTTCACGAAAATACAACTGAGCTGTATTAATTTCTAAGGGGTTTAGCTTGTAGAGGTTGAACCTGCAGAACCTCTTAGTAATTGAAACTAAAAAAGTGTTAATTTAAGAAGTGAAACGAGCGCGTCATTCAACAAAGCCTTCCCGTCTGCAAACTGCCGGGCTGATTAGCGAAATGTCGCTGGTAGATTTCTTGAGCAAAACTTCTAAAAAGTCCTTCACTTCTACTCTGCATCCCAACTCGAGAGCTCTGGATGGAAACTCACACATAAGACAGCCAGTTAAAAAACACGGAAAAATTCTGACCACAATGAAGTTTACCGCTACACAAGGTTGCCAAACTGTAAAGTAAAGTAGGCTGATTAACCGGAGTACATTTATCAAGCCGCAGAAAGCCACTTAGCGGCCTGTCATCCCGCTTGCGACTGGCAAGAAAGGAATCGGCCAGTCGCCGGACTCGCCGAACCCTTTGTTTTCGGGTCGTGAAGTGCGAGTGCCTTACAATGGGCAAACGCGTGCGCCAGCGATGCGACGGCTAGGTGTGCGCATGCGTCATGTGCTCCCAGATGCTGCTTGCCTTTCGTTAAAGACGGAAAAGCTCGTGCCAGAGACGAGACGCCCGGGAAACTTGGCCCGCAGCGAAAGCGCGCGTCATTTGTCTGCGTCCCGTCGTCCCTCGCGACAGTCGAACTCCCAAAGAAAGGGCGCGTGCGCCGGCGTACTCTCTCGGATGAACGAGCAGCTTCCGACTGTGTAAACGGGGGCTGGCACTTGGGCGTATACATGGCGCTGACAGCTCTCGATTAATCTTCGAGATCCCATGTGAAAGAAAGAGAGTGAGAGTGAGTGAGAGAGAGAGAGAGAGAGAGAGAGTGAGAAAGAGTGAGAGAGGGAGAGAAGGAGAGGGGAGAGGGAGAGAGGGGTGGAGAGACAGAGAGGTAGAGAGATGGAGAGGTAGAGAGACAGAGATGTAGAGAGACAGAGAGGTAAAGAGAGAGAGAGAGAGAGAGAGAGAGAGAGAGAGAGAGAGAGAGAGAGAGTTAGATGGAGCTGCCTGAGATTTATCTGGCGTCTCTAACAAAGGAAGACGGCGCTTTCCGCCGTCCTTCTTCTCTAAGTTCTTAGGGCGGCTAGCTGAGAAAGGACTGTAGCTGTCTCTGGTTCTGCCCGATGCCTACATCGTTCTGGGCTGCCAGACGACTCTCTCGGTACGGGCGCTATAGGGGCACTGTGCTAGGGATGCTGATCAGCGTTAGCTCGAGCGGGCACGAGGAGTCGAGTTTATGCACCCGCCTGCCTGCAGCTGACTCTTGTCAATGCTGCATGCGGAATGCTGCGAGCATGAAGGGGTGTGAAAAAAATGCCGACGACCGCCAAGCGGCCACGTTGCCACTGAAGCTGAGCCCTCGCTGTGCGGGTCCCCGTTCGATGGCTGATGAGTAGCAATTGCGCGACGAGGCCAACAGGCACGGTCCGGGCACGACCCGGGCGAGGGACCGAATAGAAGGACGCTGCAATAAAAACCGGCGCGAGTAAGCATCCATTCTCTTAATTACGAGAACGCGAGTCGGAATAGTAGGCGCACTCACCGTCTGGGCGACGTCTCTTTGCGACGATCGTTTAATTGCAGCTGGAGACTTTTTCTCCCAGCCATCATGGCATCGCTCAAATGAAATAGGCGAGTTTGCACGAGCCGGTGTCGGCGCTAGCTTGGGTGACAATTGCTGACCAGATCCCGGTCGGGCTCCGCTACGACGCGTAGCTAGCGCAATGTCTGTGCGTTCGGACTGAGCAGGGCTGCACGCCGTCGCGAAGCTTCGCAGTGCTGCGTGGGCGGAGTGGCCCTCCCTCGTGGGTTTTTCTATCGTATAAGGTTTCTCCGAAGGCAGTGTGGGGGCATGGCAGCTCGGAGGCAGACATGCTCGTGGCGCCGTGCGCGGACGGCTCAAGTGCTTCGTTAAGGTTAGAACAATTCGCCCGTTTTGTTATACTCGCTCTAGACAAAACTGCGTCCCGTCATTGTGCTTTATACATCGCAAGAAGAATTTTCGGCTAAGCCCCCCCCCGCCCACAAAAACAGTTTTCTTGACGCTACCCCGATGAGGGCCACGCTGCGAAGCAGAGTGGCCCTCATGGGGGAACCTGGGCAACCGATTCTGGCAGCGGAGCTGGAGGAAAGGCGGGACGCTCGCGCGCGCGCCTGCGCGCCGCCGCCGCCGCCGCCGCCGCCGCCGCCGCCGCCGCCGCCGCCGCCGCCGCCGCCGCCGCCGCCGCCGCCACCGCCGCCGCGCGGCTGACATTCGGCCGGCGTCCGATCCTAACTAACCTCGGCCAGCCTACCAAAACTGACTGCTGGAATGGCGGCTTCGAACGAGGAGGCATCACTTGAGTCCGCTCCGGCGGCGGGTCTGCAACAAAGATTCCAGGGTAGCATGACCCGCTGCGCCTGCGAAGCCGTCTGCATTTCAAAGGAACGCAGCAGCGGAGAGCAGCGAGAACCGCGGCCGCTAAAGCGAGCAAAGGTGCCATCTCTCCGCTGTTGGCCCTGGTGATCTCGAGCGCGTGGTTCGAGCCAGTCTGTCGCAATCGCTTGCTGCATCTGGCGCGTTCTGAGCAGCATCCACGGTCTTAAAATAGCAGCAGTGTCGCCGGCGGAGGGCTCTTGTAAGCGCCGCGTTGAATGACGTTGAATGCAGGTGTGCTATTGCACACACAAAAACTGCACGGGATCTGGCTGTGTGTGCACACATGCCCCGAGCCCGTGTTCTTTTGGTCACATCTCATTGAAACATATTGGTATCCGGGCCTTCATCAGAAGGTAATATGAGATCCTAAATGTCCATTGATGGCTGGTCAAACATGCATTATGAATGCAATTCGTTTCCTGGGCATATTCCGTGCCCCGAAACGCGCTACTCCACGCTCTCTCCAAGTGCATCACATTTTCTAAATAGATAATTACTTGCCAAGCAAATGGATGAGTAGCGTTACAAGCCTTCGTTCAATCAAATATCGTACTCTCGTTGCTCTGATTCCGTTGCTGCTCCTTCTAAGGTAGAAAGTACGTGAATCTGTTCTAGATGCTACGTGTACTAAGATTCTGTTGCTACCACACAGTACGTGCTAATTTAGGACTAAAGCATCTACGCTGATATGTTCGTGGGATGGTGAGTAAGTAGTGAAAAAAAAGCCTAAGAAATCCTAGCAGTATAATCTAATTAGCATAGCATAGCGGAGCCACTTAACTCTATAAGAACCGCTAACGGCTCTAATTCTAGGGCTTGAAATGACTATGCAAAAATACCGTGTCCAGTATTGGTCTCAAGCTCTCAGTGACGTGGCGTGCTAGCATTTGGTCAATCATCCAATGGCTTTCCTTCTGGCCGAGAGGATGCCACTTGACCATCCGGTGGAGAGCTTCCAGGCCTCTAAGTCAGCCTTAAAATGCTCCGAGCAGGCGCTGAGCGACTTGGGGGGAGCCAGTATTAACGGCGGCAACTCCGCTCTCTTAACAGACAGGTTTCTCGCTGGATCAGAGGGAACTAGACTGAGAAAGCGCCCTTCCGGGCTGGACTCGTTTTCGGAATCCCCACCCAGCCATGCCACCGGCACGTCCAAGCGGTGGTAATTTCCGCTCACATTGCAAGGGCCACAAGGGCAAGCTCACTAAGAAATACAGTGCCTTTGGCCCATGGACTGACTAATGTAACTCATAGTCAGTGCACTATCTAACACTGGCCCTCATTAAGGCCCAATAGAGAGGGGGAAACTGCAGAAACCATGGACTGGCGGAACAGAAAACGATTAAAGTTCAATAGAAACATCTACTTAAGAATGCCGCCAGTAGGCGAGCGACTTAACGTGAGGAGAAGGACGCTCGAGCTGAGACTGTGTAACGAAGCCGTAGTTGGAAAGCCGGGCGATGGGTCGCAGAAAGCCCAAAGCCTTCTTTATTTCAGATTTCTCTTATATAATTTCGATCCTTTGTGCAAGAAATCTATCTTTGTTCGTTCTGGATGTCTTTAGCATTCCTCTTTGACGGATCAATTTACGTCATAAGGACCGAATTACATGCACTGACTCATTTTCTCTTGTGGCTCACAAGCATGACCCCATCCGTCAAAAGGGTTACACGCTCGACCAAATTTCCCCCCACTATTTTAAGTCATCGTCTCAATTATTAAAAAATTCTGCTCCTCATTTACTCTGCATTTTTTGCTCTCCTCCGCATCCAGAACCATGTGCGTATCGAGAAACCTTGCCACCGTGACTGGCGGTAGCCTTTTACCGCTCGACCTATGACCTGCTCAGTTGTGCCAGACCCAAGCCTAGAGGCGCCCTCAACACTAGCGTCGAAAGGGTGGTAGCCCGGTTTTGCAGTACTTTATGAATAAAGGGATACGCACAACACAAATTGGGGAAATTAACAACACTGCCGGGAGAACCCTAGACACAGCAAAGCTACCGGGAGGAACGCGAGATGATCGCGCAAGGGTGCACAAGCGTGTGTGTTGGCCAATGTATCTCCGTCTGTAACTTCACAAGTCATTGAGACTATGTGGGTGTTACGCAGGAGAGTTTTGTGTAGCGCACTCACAGCCTAAGCGGCTTTCGGTACGCATTCGGTAGCCAACAGACTTCGTCTCACGCAACAAAGAGAAAGTGGTCGGCTTCCGTAGCTGCAACGCCGAACCATCTTCCTTCCTAGAATATCAGCCTACACCGTCAAATGTACGGCTAGCTGAGTAACAGGGTTTCTTCGTGCGCGAGATCCGCGTCCGACCTCGATGAGAACTTTAGCCGTAAAACCCGAGGTCAAGCCACTGATCTCCGACCTTGTCCTTTCATCCAGGAGATCGGCCTCTTGGCTTGGCGACGCCACGCTCGAGGTATCAAATATAAGGAGCTCCTGCTACAGAACCATACTATGGTGCAAGATTAAGACCCGTGACGTTGATGTCATCCGTACGAAAATATCTTCTCGGGGGCCCCCCCCCTCGCTGCTCAATCCTCCTTCTGACCTGTCATCATTGGTAGAATGTTATAGCACAACACTAGCTGACATATTCAACGAGTTTGCCTCTCTGAAAAATTGCTATGTGCGCACTCACTCATATAGCCTCTGATTTACCACAGACATTAAACTAGCTAGGT
Source organism: Cristatella mucedo (assembly GCA_009760855.2). Lineage (NCBI taxonomy): Eukaryota > Metazoa > Bryozoa > Phylactolaemata > Cristatellidae > Cristatella > Cristatella mucedo. Next base: position 18,163,723 of record WPIO01000001.1, on the reverse strand, counting down.
CTACTAAGCGCAAGCTTGAAAAAGCACAAAAGATCAGGACTGACTGTCCATCGACAAGAGCACAAGGACTACTAGAGGCTCTATCAATCTATCATAGCAAAAGTCAATCTATCTTCCATGAAAAATATTGTCTAATCACAGGCGCACAATCCAAAAATGCTTATGTTACCATTAACCACCTCCTTAATCATTCTCAGGCAGATTAGCTCCTTACCTAATGATCCTTGTGGTAGCTGATCGCTTCTCTACATTCTTTGTCAACCAGATAGACACGATCAGACAGTCCATCCCTAAGGTAGAAGCCTAGAAGCTTTCCAGACTCTTGTCCCTCAATAACACCCCATAGAGCTCTTCTCCCTCAATTTATTGCAGTACCTAAGCGTCTATATTTAAGACGGCCATGAGTGGCCTCATCTTAGAATTTATCTCCCAATCAAAAGAGACTACTACCCCTCAAGAACCTATTCCCACTGCCCTAATTCTACAATGTATAGATCTGCTGTTGCCATGCATATGTTTCTAACATAATAAATATATCGTTTGCCATAGGTGTTGTCCTTGCATCTTTCAAAAAGGGTGTGTTGGGCCATTTATTAAGACAACAACACTAGACCAAGATAACTTAAAGCAGCTCTCACCCAGCCTCACTACTGCCGTTCCCATCTTAGACACTGGAACGACAAGTGGAGGACCAACTAAACTCTTACGTCGAAAATTCAAACCTAGCAAGTCCCACTCTGTTTTTAGAGCTAACCACTCCGCAGAGTTAGCGTTGCTTCAATGCGCATAATTACCACAGAGATGCAGAATTAGGTTTCGTCATGCGCTTGTTTTGCTTGATCTATCGGCAGCTTTTGATACTATTAATCACCAAGTCCTTCTCGAGCACCTTAATCTGCTTAATCTATTAATCCACTCAATCCACATAATCCACTTAATTTTTGTTCAGGTCCTTCATATATGTCATCGTAGGCTCGAGCCTACGACCTAAGTCATCAAATACATTCACCTTGACCTGGTTCGAGGCGAGCACCTAAACTACTCGGCCAAACCATTACACCAATTCTCGCCAACCTGCACTGGCTTCCAATCAAGTAGCGTATTGGCTTAAAAGTTTGGTCACTCGGGCCTTTGGTCCAATCATTCTCTGGCTCGAGCCTACCTATCAGAAATACTCCCCAGCAAAGCTCGGCTTCGTACCAGCTAACCACCTGCTCTTCTGACTCACATCAGTTATCTGTGCCTCGAACCAAACTAAAATCCTGTTGAGACCTTTAGTTCCTATGCTCCCAAAGCCTAGACCTTAATTTTTGACTGACGTCACGACATGCCCTGACTTCACGACATTAAAAAAAAGCTAAACACGCACCTGTTACTCACAGCATATGCTGGGTCCTTGTGAATTGTCCTGTATGTACTTAGTCGTGCTGACGCTGGGCATGCCATCACTCACCATGCATGTATGTTGACACTCGGCATGTTACTGCTAACAGCTATGACCGCGAGACCCTCTCTAGCTTGGGTAGCGGCACAACGCAATGAACGTGTCAAGACCTGAAGACCAAACCCAAGACTCAATATTGATCACCAAGTCCTTCCCGAGCACCTCTCATCTCGCCTGTGCATCACTAGCCTTGCACTGCAATTGCTCAGATCGTATCTCAGTAGGAGACTCCTGAGTATTGATGTAAACCGGCACAGGTCGTATTAAGAGCCACAAAAGGATGGGCTCTGTAACTCAGGGCTCTGTACTTGGTCCTCTTCTTTTCACAATTCATACTTTTTCTCTTGCGAGGATGTGATGTGATTTCAATGCACAGCCTACGCTGTCACTTCTATGCAGATGACACACAACTGTATCGGGGCTTTGATCCCTCCCAGCCTTCCAGGTAGTCAAGTTCTCTCAACTCTCTTACTTAATGTATTTCTGAAATCTGCTCAAGAATAGCAGCAAACTTTCTCAAATTGAATGATGATAAAACCAACTTACTAGTTATGGGCAAACCAAGTGTGATTCGGAAATTGGAAAGTTTAACGCTCACTGTCGGCTCTGCCAAAATATCTCCTGTTGAATCTGCACGAAATCTAGGTGTCGCTTTCCAATGTGACCTTTCACTAGACGATCACATCAGCTTCATAGTCAAGTCTATCTAATTTCACCTTCGTTTAATATTGCAAAGACTCGGGCCTGCTTAGATGGGAATACCATATCCAAGTTGGTTCACGCAATTGTGACATCCCGTCTCGACTTCTGTAACTCACTGATTGCTGGTCTATCAGCATGTGCAATAAGACGCTTACAGTTGATGCAAAACTCTGCAGCTAGGCTTGTTTTGTCGTGTGCGTAGTTTTCTCACCGACCTGCACTGGCTTCCAATCAAGCAGCTTAACGACTTCAAGTTTCTGTCACTTTTAGGTCCCTTCATTCTCTGGCTGTAGCCTTCCTATTTGAACCACTCTACCGCGAGGCTAAGCATCGTACCATCCACTTTTCTAGAGACCATGTCTTTAGTTCGTATGCTCGAAAAGCCTGGAACTCATTTGCAACTTCCACCCAGTCTCCCTTCTACCCTTCCTATCAAAGACACTCTAACAAGTCATGGCAGACCAGCTGAACTCATATATTGAAACATCAAACCTTGCTAGTAAGTTCCAGTTTGGTTTAAGAGCTAATGACTGCACAGAGTCAGCGTTGCTTCGGGTGTACAACGACCCACTTATGAATGCAGACTTTGGTAGAGTATCTCTCTTTTTTTGCTCGATCTTTCGGCAGTTTTTGGTACTATCGATCACAAAGTCCTTATTGAGTGCCACTCATATCGCCTGGGCATTAGTGGCACTGCATTGCAATGGTTCAGGTCCTCTCTCAGTAGAAGACTCATGAGGATTGATGTGAATGGACAAAGATCATCCTAGGAACCTCTGAAATATGGGATCGTTGGGAAGTTGGTCCATACATTTGTAACATCGCATCTTGACTTCTGTAAATAACTGCTTGCTGGCCAACAGGCCTGTGCATTCAGGCGCTTACAGCTGGTGCAAAACTCTGCAGCTAGGCTTGTCTGTCGTGAGCGTCGCAGTTGCCCTATCACACCACTTCTTACCGACTTGCACTGGCTCCCAGTCAAGCAACGCATCGACTTCAATGTTTTGTCAATCACTTTGAGGTCCATTCAGTCTTTGGCGCCAGCCTACCTATCAGATCTACTGCCCCAACAGGGTAAGCGTTGTACCACTCGCTTTATGGAATCTAATTGTTCACCATACCTCCTACAAACCTCAAATCCTTTGAAGACCGCGCCTTTAGTTTGTACACTCCCAAAGCCTGGACATCTTGGTAAATGCACTCTAAAGCAGAGCAGTGTTATTTGCAGCCTTTGTTTAAGCTTCACCAGGCCGATTGGTGAGGCATCGAAGCCAAGATCTACTCCAACCTTACTTCCATTCACTAGCAGAGATACAATGAGCTATTCAGTTATTTGTCTCATTAACACCTTTTCAGCGCACGAATCCTATGCCGGTTGTCACCAATATGATGAAAAGACCATTATTCGTAACATCAGTGGCTACTAAGGGTTCCATTAGTACGGTCAATCTGTCGCTATCTCTGGAAAGTTAGTGCTAATGAACCCAGTTACCACTAACTGTCATCAATTTTGCTAAAACAGTCTCAGATCAGACCAATTTTCCTTTTGATGTGCAGCTTCCGACTGACCGATACGATATTTCTCCTTTACACTCCACGTTTTAACTGAGCTTAATTAGAATACTCATTTTACTGCTGGTTAAGGAGTTGAAAAGCTTTATAGAACGAGCTTTACTGCCGATGCAATATCGGCAGGCCACTCTATTTTGTCGGAGAAATATCTGGTACAGTCGTTACCATGCATATATATCTATATATAAATGAAATGTCAGAATAAGTTCAATCGGGGTTCAAGTGGCAGCACTCCACTGTAGCTGCTCAACTCCGTGTAACCATCACTTGTATGCTGATGATAATCAGCCGTGTTTGTCATTTAAACCATCAGAATTCACTTCCGAAACTAACAAACTGAATGCTTGCCTTTCCGACATTTGATTCTGGATTTTGAAAAATTTCCTTAAACTAAATGACGATACAACTAAACTGCTGCTCATAGGACGCCCTAAGCGTGTGGAAGGCTTTGTTTCCTCTTCTAACAGGTGATTCTGTTGTGGGACCGTCACCATGTACTCTAAATGTCGTCTTTAACAGCTGCCTAAATTTTGAAAGCTCCTTTAAGACGACTGCTTCCACTGCTAGCCACCACGTCCGATACCTCGCCTCCCGACACCAAACCATACTGGCATTTCTTGTCGTTGCAGGATTCACTTCCGAAAACCTAAGTTCTTGCGAACTTCAAATACGAAAACCAATACAACTAAGACCTGTTTAAATATCAACTATTTGTTGTTTGACCGTAGTGCGTAAGAAGTTACTTGCGTATGGATATCAAAACGCATATCGCTTTGGGCTCGCCGGCGGCTGCAATCGATACGCCGGCGGCGATCGTAACCTGCACGATCGCTACGATCGTGCAGCCTATTATAGCTTCGCTACTGCAGTTAGCATGCGTTCCTAGATGTTATTGCTGTAGCTAAGATCCGTGAATTGTGCATTAACATAAGAAAAGCGCTCAGGAGCCTACGCGCGGGGGGGGGCGGCGCGAGCTGAGATACTGTCGTTTGGCGGAAGCGGCGAGCAGAGTACCCACTCATTTGGTATTCCTAGCATAGTCTCGGACAGCACCGCACTTTCTCCAAGTAGATTTACTGCGACTCTCTCTAACTTAGAGGACATCAGGTCTACTATAACTCCGGCGGCCCAAATTAACGCCTTGCCTTTGGAATCGTCGCTCAATGTACAATAAACCCCTATTAATAAGCGACCCGATTTCTACAAAAGGTCTCGATCTGCTCGCCTCGACTGAAACTTGCGTAAAATCGGTCAACCAATCCGACCATTGATTACGCGACCCCGAGGAGCTCCTCGTTTTTTCACATCATTAGATCAATCAAAACTGGCGGATAGAGTCGCCATTATTACGCACTCGACCTTCAACGTCAGGCAGTTTGCAGTACCCTCGGCGCTGTCATTCGAATCTATTGTCTCGATATCACCCGACAACAAGCTATGGATGGTGGCAGAAGTATTTCGTCCACCACATACCAAGTCCACATTTCTCTCAGATTTCTCTGATCTCATTTTGATTTTGTGTGCGAGAAATCGACCTTTCCTCATTATGGGTGATTTCAGCAATCAATTTTATAACTTATCTGACGCCTTCAGCACCAAAATTCGTGCACTGACCGACTCGGTGTCTCTTTTAGCTCACGTGCATGGCCCTACTCATATCAAGTATCACACACTCGACCACATTTTCGCATACGACCACTTTATTATCAATTATTACAAAATTCTGCTTATCTGACCATATGCAGATCTCATTCAGTCTCCAATTTGTGCCCTTTTCCTCCTCATCTAAAATCACGTGTGAAATCGCGAAATCTTAAGACCCGTGACGCTGGCACTGCATTGCAATGGTTCAGGTCCAATCTCAGTGGGAAACTCCAGAGTACTTATGTGAATGGATTAAGATTACCCGGGAACCTCTCAAATCTGGGGCACATCTGGGTTCTGTGCTTGGTCACATTCTTGTCACGGTTTTTACTCTCCCTCTTGCCGAAGTGACAGCCTGGCATAATCAACCAGTTCACTTCTGTGCATATGACACGCAGTTGTACTTGCTGCATTAATTGATGACATCTGCACATGGATGGCGGCAAACTTCCTTAAATGGAGTGATGATGAAACCAACTTATTAGTTATGCAAACCATGTGCGATTCAGAAATTGGAAAGGTTAACGCTCAAAACCGATCCTGCCAGCATATCTCCTGTTGATAATGCAGGAAATCTACGAGTCCTGTTCCAAAGTGACCTTTAATTAGACGATCACATGAGCTCCACAGTCAAATCCGCCTACTAACCATTGATAAAATTTGGGCTTGTTTAGACAGGGATACCATATCTAAATTGGTCCATGCACTTGCGACATCCCGTCTAGACTTCTGTAACTAACTGCATGCTGGTCTACCGGCATGTGCAATGAGGCACTCACATCTGGTGCAAAACTGTGCAGCTAGGCTTGCCTGTTGTGAGCGATGCAGTCGCCACATCTCACCGATTTGCTCGGGGTCCCAGTCAAGCAAAGCATCGACCTCAAGGTTTTTTCACTCACTTTTATATCCCTTCATTCTTTGGCTCCAGCCCACCTATAAGATCTACTGCCCCACCAGGTTAAGCATCGTACCACCTGCTTTTTGGAATTTAATAGTTTGGCTATACTTCGTACGTACCTCAAATTCTGTGGAGATCGTGTCTTTAGCTCGCATGCTCCCAAAGCGTGGAACACACTTCTGACTTTTGTCACGAAATTTGATTCCCTGACTTGACCACTTTTAAGAAGAAACTAAAATGCATCTATTTATGACAGCATTTAGTGGGTCCATGTGATTCGTTCTTAATGTGCTTATGCGCACAGACACTGCATGCTGCCACTTACCATATTCGCATGCTTACTCTGCGCATGTCACCTTTAACCATGTTGTTCTCGTTGTTTATCGAGCATCCTACTGCTAACCATTCGTTCATGCTTCCTTTGCAGCATACGTGAAGTCCTAGAAATTGGTCTCAGTTCTCCGAGGGGGCATTGATTGACAATCGTTTTGATACTATTATTATTTTTATCCCTAGCTAAGTTTAGAAACGGTCTTCCACGGTTGCTTGCAATAAATATAGCTGGCTCCTTAGTTCTGTCGCGGCTAGATTAATAATAATGATAATAATGTACTTGATAAAGCGCCCTCAGAGAACTTAATCTCTTTCTAGGCGCTTTACATTAGATTATTGTCATTTCTTAGTGGCTGGGCTACCGGAAAAAGCCAATATGCCACTGTAGTTGGCTACGAATGCGGCTGCAATGCTAGTTGCCAGTACCACATGTTTGACCATGTATCTCTTTAGATAAAAGAGCTAGAATGGCTGCCAGTTGATCAAGGATTTAGAGCAAAGCTTTTACGCCGACCGACAAGGCCTGCTGCAGCTTGGCTTTTTTGCTGAACTGCTGCTCTAGTTTCAGCATCGTCTTATCCTCAGTTCCGGTATGGACGACAAAAATTAGCTGTTCCACACCTCCCCTTAGACCGTTGGTGACAGCTTTTGCTGTGCAGTTCCTAGACTGCGGAACTCACTTCACGATTCATCTTCAATGACCAACCACTCTCTTGTCGACTATTGCACGTCCTTTCCAGCCGGTTTGAGCTGCCACTTCCCTGCTAATCACTACCTTAACTGCTCTCCTGACTCTGCTATGCTTCTCGCTTTCTTTGTTCCGTGCGATTGCGAAAGCCGCTTAGGCTGCGAGTGCTCTCCTTCGCAAGACCCATATAGTCTTTGTGGAGCTACGGACGGATATGTTTACACGTATGCATATTTTAGGTAAACTATACATTAACACCATACCTTGTTCTATTTCTACAGATATATCAGCCCCTTTAATAGGCAGCAAAGGGGTTGATATATCTGATTAGGTTAGGAAATAAATCTAATGAATACGGTGTCTCTCCCTGCTTAACGAAAGCAGCGACACCCACTCGTAGTTCGCTTATCCTGGGCTATGGACTGGCTTCCTGAGTTTCTACTAACAAGTTTTCCCTCGACAGCGTCAGGTTACGGCTTTCTTTCTAGCTGTTGCTTTATCGAATGCCCGGTTTAGCTAAGCCACTATTCAGATTAAGTCTGTTGGCTACCGTATTCGCAACAAATAATCGCGTAGGATTTAGCGTGTACTAAAGAAAATACACCCAGAACAACATCCACCTAGGCCTCGTGGCTTTGCCGAACGAACAGGGTACTGGGTCTTAGCCCAGGGGTAAGGTGTCTGCTCTTCACGGCACGGGTAGTGGGTTCCGAGTCATGCAGTAGACAATCCTTTGTTGTCTACAACAGCGGGATTAATAGCGGCCAAGCTCGTTTGCCTATAAACATGACCTCAATCTGAATAGCAGCTCAGTCCAGCCTAGTAGAACTAGTAATACCAGGGATGCCACCACTAAAGCTGCTTGACTTATCACTTGGCGTCGCTTCATTTCATTTTCATTACTTGTTTAAAACTAAAGCGAATTCTTCGGCGGCTAAAAAGCCGGCAGGGGTACAATCAATAAATTGGGATCAGAATGTAGTCACAAATTCTCAACGTCCTGCTCCAATTCTGCAGTTTGTATGATTTGTTAGCAGCTAAGTTAGGAAACCCGTAAAGGGCTGATTCAACATTCTAATTCTGCAACATACGTACCTGCAAGAGCAGGTGCAAGGCCTGAAGGCTTCCTGGTTCCAATAACATCGGCCTGTAGCAAACTGTGCCCATGAGCATAAATCACAACTAAGGGATTACGTAAAATGATGTAATTAAAGAAATCCAGGTAGTGTCTTAAAGCTCTTCAAGTATTGTCTGAAATACATCAGTTTCTTAGCAACCATTCCAAAGTCACAGCTGCCTACACTACACTTTCAGTACTTAATCAAATGCTGCACAAAAGAAACCTTTGAGTGGAATTATTTCGGCTCTTATACCTGAATATAAGTTTCCATGCATCTTGGGAAAGAGCAGCTTGATGCAGTAGATAACAACAAAATCGCAAAGCACGATTAGCCTAATAAGCGCTATCTCCAGTAAGCTACCACAGGAGTTGCAACCTCACAGCAGATTTTTTTTCTGCAGTTTCATTGCATATTTTTCACTGCGGTCTTATTGAAGTTTTTGTTCGCTGAAGCTTGACAACTCAGTCCGAATGCATAGCAATCAGCCAGCAACACCTGCCCTTCCCACCACAGCTGCTCATGTTCGCCACCATAAACCAGTCTGAGAACGGCTGAAGTGCGATAGGTCGGCAAACTTAACGATGGAAGGCATCTGGCAGCAACCGAGTCCACCAAACTATGCTGTCAACGTGCCACTGGGATAATCGCTCCAGTATTCCGGTTATCATTGCACTACATCTAGCAACCACTGGTGCAATCGGCCTGCACATCAACAGCAGCCAAGAGAAAAAATTATGAAGTGGACGGACGAGCTGTTTCCCCAGTAGTATGATGACCAGGAGTCGACTGTGTCCTCTTCTCTGCGAGCTGCCGGCGGTCAATGGGCTGCTTTTGCTTCTTTGCTGCTAGCGCTTGCTGCCTCATCATCTTGAGTGCTTGCACGAGGGTGCTCGGTGCAACATTCATCTTCAACAAGTCCACCATTATCCTTCAAGCAAACCACGTGCAACTCTTCACGGCATGCCACGGCCATAATAAGAGGAAGAATAACAACAACGATGTTCGTTTGCACAGCACAAGAGATCTAAATCTCAATCCTTGCACTTTACAACTTTCTGCAAGATAATCAATAATCAAGTGCTGATGTCACACAATGTATTACGCTTAGGCCAGCATGCTGAAGCACACAAGATAAACAGGACCACCGATTAGTGAGACCTCTGACTAATAACATGCATTGAATCATGCATGGGTAGGCACGACAGGCACAACGACCAGAACAAAAATGACAAGTACACCTAAGGGCTAAGGGAAAGCTGAACTGAACCGACGAGCCTGTATCTGAGGCCTAAACAAGGTCATTGCAGGTAGTGACCGTAGCTGGAATCGAATTCTAGGCTGTCGGTGCATACAAACTGAAGGCTCGACAACCAAACGATTTCAATTTTAGTGCGAGGGACATACAAAGACTAAATGCCGAGGTTAAGGTGAAGCAAGAGCACGCCGGAGGAGCAATGAGGTCACATAGGTAGGCTGGTGCAAGCGAGGAAGCGACCTGTAAGCCTGACGAGCATCTCGAAATCGATTCGATAGTTGACAGGGAATCGGTGAAGTTCAGATAGAAGTGGCAAGATGTGGCAATTGTGTCGTTGACGACAGATCAGACGAGCTGCTGAGTTTTGCACCAGTTGAAGACGATAAAGGGAACTGGCCGGGACTTCTGGATAAAGGGGGTTATGGTAATCTAGACGCTATGATATAGATACGTGAACTAGTTTGGCTGTCGTAATCATGTCTAAGCTGGCATTGATTTCGGCAACTCCCTTAGCTGAAAGTAGGCCGACTTGACAGCAGAGGCAATATGCTCATCCAACGAGAAGTCGTTCTGCAATAGCAAGTCAAGACTACGGGCAGACGTCCCTAGAGTGATGCTAGTTGAAACCATCTTGAGGGCACGGCCTTGCATCTTGAGCTCGACACTAGTCTTACTGCCGTTAAGCTTGGGGAGGTTCGAAGCCATCTAAGCACAAATATCGTCGATGGAGGCTGCTAAGGGAAATAAGTGAGCCATAAGATAGTAAAGTAGCAAAGATTCATTTGTATAGCGCCCCAAGAGAACTTAATCTCTATTTAAGGAGCTTCACATATGCCTCAGGGCTCGAGCCAACGACCTCAGCCAGACCTTGGTCGGGGCGAGCACCTTAACCACTATAGCCTAAGACACGATGGCTGCAAGCGCAGCCTAAGACACCTCTCAACTAACGGACATTTCTTTATCGGCCACGGGCTGCTTTCTACGAGTGCCCAAAAAACCCTGCAAGCATTCAAGGCTTTCGTGGCCTCTTAGGGGAAGCCTATCTCGTGCCGAGATGCTAAAAATGGAGTAACTGTGGCAACACGAAAAGAGGTGAACGAATTATCGCCAATCACAACCCTTGCACGTTGAGCAGGGGGGCAACAGTTTAGGACACTTTGAGAGCTACCTGCAACGTTTGTGGATAAAAAATCAAGCAAACTCCCCAAGACGACAAGCACAGGGCTATCAAGCTACTGCTATCTTTCAGTGGCACACTCACGTCACAAAGATGGTAGCACAACATATTCCTCGGACGGCCTCGATTGTAATATCCATGACACCGAGGCTGCCACGGCAGCAAGTAGACTGTGTGCACTGTGCACACGAGTGTTCGAGCAGCCAGGCCTCATGAACGCGAAAAAAAAGATGAACCCTGCTTGACTTCTCCCTTAAGTGCCAAGATATGGAAAATGGCCTTGTGCCATCACGATGGAAGCAGACAAGCACGTGGTCTGCTAGACCAACTGGTTTATGGTAGCTACAATATTAGTTAGCCTAGGTGCACTGCCTTGGATCTCAATAGCAAACGGCACCATTGTTACCTAATAAAATCAATAATAAAGACGACAGTATTAGACCAAAAGCAAGCTAAATCTGTATATAGGCAATGTACATCTGCTGTAAAGCAAACACGTCAATTAGCTAGTGATACCATGCTCCGTCTTTGAACACGTAAGAATATGAATAAGCAGGTGTGAAATTAGTGAGGTTTTCGTTTTCATTTTAATGATGAGTCCGAGTCAGTGAAGGGAGCGGCAGACGTTGGTAGCATGGGAACAGAATGCATGATCTTCAAAGGGTTTGTGGTTGGTCACAGGGAGTTCGACAAATTACCAAAATCCACTCTAATTAAGCTAAAATTCACGGGAAATCGGCCTGCTCCGTCTAGCTCCTCGGTTTTCTTCTATATATGCATGCACACGAACAGTCGTCTCTTGCTACTTAGTGCTTCGACTTTCACGGCTTCACTCTATCGCAGTTTATTGAAATACGTGTATATTCACTAAAAAGTAGATCGAAATAGTGAAAATGACACAGCGCGGTTTTTCAATTATTGATTGAATTGAGTCAATTAATTCAGTCAATTGAGTCAATTAAACACCCCTGTATTACAATTAAAATTAAAATTACTGTGCGTGCGGAACGCGGAAGAAGACGAAGACGCACCTGTTGAAGATACTGCACCACCTGAAGACTCTCCTACTGAAGTCGGGCCTTCAGAGGAGCAGTAACCTTGCTCTTCTTTGCTGTGCTGTACATCTCTTCATCTTAATCGCTTCCGCACAAAACGCACTATTTCTATAGCTTGGCGTTTGTGCGTAACAATTGTGAGCGTGAATTAAATGTACAATAATAACAATACTATGTTTGTAACGTCTAATATGTCTTATTTTCTCTTATTTTGTCTAATATATTTGGTAATAAGAGTGTAATCGTGACTAAAGGGGTGTTATTTCATGGAGCTCATTCGACACGAACTCGGCGGCAGTGCATCGAGTGGAATTAGGACATTATTTCATCATTGGTGTCGGTCGAAAGGGGAGGCATAGGAATGGGGGCGGCCCAGGTCGGTGCCCACAATGGAGGAGGGGGAGCCAATGCATCCATGCGCCTTGGCTCTGCTACAGCTTCAATTTGCTGAGCCGGGTGGATCACAGAGTTGCATCGCTGCAATAAACCCCAGCCCACCACAGGATGAGAGATAATTTGCAATTAAAGTCCTACCTATTTCGAACATCAAAGTATGCAAACCAGCACATCAGCAGTGAACATGCACATACTTGCATACATGCCTCCACACACGTATGCACACACATTAACACAAATACACACATAACAGCATGCATGCCCAAATGCAAATGCACATGCAAATTGGCAAGCAAATTCTTTCCCATATGCAGTGCCCACATGCGTTCATGGCACGATGCATGTACTAAGCACTAACTGAGGATAAGTGCAGGAGCTGCATGCATCTAACAATCTTTGTGAGTAGCTTAACGCCCAGTAGTAACCACGTGTGAGATATGCTCTTCTAGAGGGATTTAATGGCAGCAAGTTATTACTGTTGTAAAGTCATTACGGTCAGTGGCCTTACAACCGATCATGGTATCACATTCATTGGCAAAAACATAGAACGCTGTCAAAGTTTTGTGGTAAATTGGAAAAAGTAGAAACTTAACACAATGGAATCACGGAAATCAATCTTGTGTGACCTTTACTACAGAAGGTGCAGAAATTATAAGGTTGACCAATTGATAAAGGCCAACATTTAAGTTCTGTATTTCCAGGCCGATCACACCTCAGCTTCTTTGTACCGGCCTGAATTGCTTGGCAGAATGTCATGAGCCTGAAAATATACCCTTAGCATGTTTCTGATTGCAGCCACTTTATCGTGACACTACTTTCTTAATACTTGGCAAAGTGTCAACGCATTACAGTGTGAAGCTCAGTTCGAAAACCCATCTCCAACCAGGGTTGTGTAGCTCAATTGCTACAACCCCGGTATATCCTAGTTTGGCAAGCAACAGAAGTTCTTTTACAAGTAGAGTGCATCATGGCAATAGCCAGACACCCAAGTTATCAAACAACATCAGAGGTTAGGGCGAGGAGTATAAAATGAAAGGTAGAACTGCTGGAGGACAGTCACGCGAGAGTCACCATAAGACGCCGCGACCGAATCGTCACGAGCCTAAATGCCTCTCATCACTGAACTTATTGTCATGCGAGAATCAGCTCAAATCTAAGACACCTAGATTGCATTCAGAGGTAAAGATATCTTTCAACTCTTTCAGCAGTGGACGCTCAATGCTTGCAACAGATCAAGAAGTAGCAGTGCACTTACAAAAACCCGATTCGATTTGCAAAAACTGAACAGCGAATACAAGATCGGGACGCAGTAAAAGACTCTAACGGCAGACATACTTGAATGCTCTCGGATCGATCGTCAATCCGGCCAGCTGGCTGAGCTCGTACAGTTCAGTCTCCTCAAGGGTAAAGGCGCTCTTGCTCGTCAACACGAAGAGTTGCTGCTCCGACATCCCTCAGCGAAGTGTAGCGGGAGTAGTAGCGTGTAGAGACGTAAGACTAATTACGAAATAGACCATGGAGCAGAATAGCAAAGATTTTCCTGTCACTAAATCGCCGCACGGTCAGCTGACTTCGCCACTGCAAGGACGTGCACAACGCGCTGCCAGAAAAGCCGGAGGTCTAATTGACCTTGACATGTAAAAACAAATAAAATTGCACAACTCGCTGTGATCGTAAAAATGACCTTGTATCGATAGTGCCTTGACTGTAGTCGTATCTCTGGGAAATAGCGTGAATCACGAAAACCAGACAAGAAAAGGGCACGTGCGGTGCGTGAAAAGTTAGAATTACGTTACCTGGAAAGTGCAATATCGTTGGGTAGAAGGTATAAGAGCCACGAAGGGGGGAGCATGAGGAAAAGGAAGTGGCTGTTAGTCTATAAGACTTAGTTCAAGGTCGTAGGCTCGAGCCAGTGCGCTATACAAATGAATTACACACGCATACACACATACACACACACATGCAAATACACACGCGAACACGTATATATATATATATTTATATATCCTCGCGGTAAGACTGAAGCAACTGCTGGCAACCCAATTGCTTGCTCAGCTGTGAGGTCATTCCCGAATCGGGTCAGACAAGTCCGAACCCCACGGTGCAAACCTGCTTAGGAATTATCTCCGATAGATAAAAATAAACGTCCGATAAATAAGCCGTCCGATTTTATATTAAGCCGGAGGAAGAGAATAAATGGACTTAAAATTGTGTGACATAACCTTAAAGTCGATACTCTGTGGGATACGATGGGGAGCCAGCGAATGTTGGTTGGAGGTTGTGGAATGCGGTGGTTGTAACGTTGCCGCCAGACAAGCCTAACTAACGTAAGAGTTTTGCACCAACTGTAAGCATCTTATAGCACAGGAAGGAGACTTTAAAGTAGCAAATTATTATTATTATGTAGTAATACAATTCTAGAATGGTGTAAGCAATGCACGGACCAGATTGCATGTGTTATCTTTGTCTAAGCAAGCTCATTTTTTCGATGGTACCTAGCTGTGTACCCAGGCTAGGTTCGGTTGGCAGGGACTGGACGGCTGTGTTGTGTTGTTGTGTTGTGTGTTGGCTGTGTTGGTCGCCAGCTAGGCCGGGGTCTGACCTATGGGCACGGCCGGATGTGCAGTGACTAGAGGTCACTGGGGGTTCTTGGGTAAGGGAAGTTGGAAGACTAAGTCGCGGTGTAGGACGCTCCCAGTCTCGCCGCGCTATGCGCCTGGATGGGTGCCGGCGTGCTCCGGCGATGCGGCCACGCACGCAAGGCAACGATTGCCCAAAGCCCGAGCGGAGCTGGATAGCGCGCTCGCTGTTGTGACTTGTATGTTCAGCTTTCCCCGTGTAACGTGTTCGTGGCCCGTCGTGAGTTGGCGTCTTTCGGCGGAAGCTCTCGACTGTGGTAGACGTCGACTCCGACTAGCCAAGCAGTTACTCAGCTAGTCGGATACTTGACGGTGTACGCTCGTATTGTTTGAACGGAGTCGGTACAACGGCGGGACTGCGGAAGCCGATTGAGCAACTACCACTTTTGTTCGGGCTTTCGGCGTCGTCTTGCGCCCCTATATTTGCTTTGTGTAGGATCCTCTCTGTAGACTTTTTTAGTTCCCCTTGTATAGCGCATGCGTGTGCGTTAAATAAAGTTTTGTGTACCCGGTCGGTCACCTTGAACTACTATTGCGGGGGGGGGCGCATAACAACCATGGGGGGCCGTAGCGGGAATAGGCGAGCACCCGTGAACTCGGCTGCAGTTGAAAGTTGACCAACTTGACAGCGGAGCTGCTATGGCCATCTAATGGAAAGTCACTTTGGATCAGGGCACACAGATTTCGTGCAGACGCTACAGGAGATATGGTGGCCGACCCGTTTTGAGGCTTAGGGTTTCCTGTTTCTGAGTCCAATTACGTTTTCCCATAACTAGAAGGTTTTTATCGTCCTTCAAATTGCGAGAGTTTGCAGGTTTGCAAGTGCAAATGTCAGCAATACATGCATCTTGAGACTTAAGTGAGTTAGGCGTACTCGAAGGCAGCGAGGAATCAAACCAAAAGTACGGATGTGCGCTACTTTCATAAAAATGAGACTATGTAGTGTGGGCGTGGCCACACCTACAATGCTGTTCCGCCCCAGCTGGACTCACACCACTCCCCCAGGCCAACGGGCGGGCTTAGTACCACCATATTAGGCTCTGCAGTTGGACAGTATCGGTTGACTAAGCTGGATTTAATTGCAACGGGTCAGCTGTGGTCGCGTGACCCACTAGTCCTGCAGCAAAAACTTTCTGCTTGTCCTCCGGCCTGTGTGGACGCTATCCACTCTCTCTCCTTCCTTTTCGCTCACTTTCTCTTCTCCGAGCGTTCCGGAGCTGCTTCCACGATGGAAACTAAATCCTCATGTACGCTCGCTCAATCGCGTTTGTCCACGTACGGTACAATACAGCTGTCGTCGTCAACACCACAACTCGCTTGTGAGGGCTTCGTTCATCTCTGTCGCTCCGCCATCTTCGCAAAAACCCATACAGTAGTACCTGGCGATTAAATCAGCAAGAGCGAAAGTCTAAATATGGAATAGATGTAGGTCAAGCATTGATCTTGGGGATTCCTTATACTTTGAAGGCTTCTGTTGCCTGTTGACTTCCTTCTTGCGTGCGTCTCATCTGGACGCCCATCGCCAGGGCTGCACTACAATGGTTTAGATCATATGTCAGTCGGAGACTTCAGAGCATTTGTGTCAGCAGGAAAAAGTCATCCGAGGAGCCTTAAATTACAGGGTAATAGCCTAAGGCTCTGCGTTTGGTTCACTTCTTTTCACAATTTAAGCTTTTCCTCTTGATGATGTAGCCGCTGTGCGAAATTTAGGCTTTCACTTCTATGCCGATGGCAAACAGCTGCATCTATGCTTTGATATCTCGCCATTCGAAAAATGTCAAACTCTCTCAAATCCCCGGCTGCATGTACTGGTGACATTTGCACTTGGAGGGCAACAAGCTTTCTCAACATGACTGGCGATAAAATCGACTTACTTTGTATAGGCATTGAGCCGCGATGGCTCACTATGTAAGGTGGTTGGTTTTCACGACCTCGAGGTCGTAGGTTCGAAATCCTGTGATGAGCGATCATTTACCACTGGTGCAAGCGGTGGTGATAGCCGTAAAGGCTCCTCTGTCGCTATACAAAAGACACTGTTGAATCGGATAATTGTTTTAGGCAAACCTAGTGTGACTGAGAAATTATAACGCTTAGCGCTCAAAATCAACTCTCCCAGCATATCTCATGCAACATCTTCACCAAATCTGGGTGTCTTGTTCCAACGTGACCTTTAGTAGAACGACCCCGACTTGATCACTTTTAAACAGAGGCTGAAAACGCAGCTGCTCCTCACATGATTTCAGGGTCCATGGGAAAGTTAATATGTGTGCTTATTCGTGTTGACACGATGCATCGCAATCACTAACCATATTGATGCGCTTTCTTTGCTTCATACGTTAAGTGCATAGAAAAAGATTATGTCTCTGGTGGCTATGTAATAATAATAATACATTTGTTTAGTGCCCTCGGAGAATTGAATCTCTTTCTAGGCAGTCAACAGATGCTGTAAAAAAAAGCACGACCACATGCCCGGTGAATCTAGCATAACTATTAGACTCTGTCCAATCCTGCATTCCTGGGAAGTTGCCGTGCATTGGCAATAGCGATGACTAGGTAGAGTGATTGGCTTAAGCATCTGCTTGTGTTTTACTTTTTAGCTGTGAAGTTTTCGAGATGCGAGTTTAGCCGGTTTACCACTACTCACTCCAGCATCTTTGACACGAACAGCAGTCAAGAGACTAAGAGGAAGGCCTTGAAGTTCTCCTTTTGACCTCCTCACGAGTGGCCTAACAGCTGCCTTTTGGAAGGATACGGGGCCAAACCTGAGACTAACAACTCATTGATTAGGGCTCTGGCTGGGCCCGGATGTAAGGTGCACCTCAATGCACACATGCAGCATAGCAGTTCTGAAATATGCCCGAGTAGTGCCGATACCCTACTCACGTGACGACTGTTTCGTTAAAATTTGTTTGGGTAAACTCCAGCACCAACCGTATTAGTTTTTGGACCCTGCTCAGGTGGACGCCTTCAAGGACTGCTCAACGGAAATCAACGGTCGGAGGTCACTTGTAGCATTCCGCTAATAAGTGCGAGTGCTTTAGACGCCGAGCCAACACGTATAGTAAATTACTTTAGTCGTGATCCGCCAGCCAGGTCCAATCTTCAGGCTTCGCGATGCGATATACGGCAGCCGACGCGGCTGGCTGATCTCAGGTCTGAGGTACTCGGAGCTTGCACATAAATGCTGCGAGCTCCAGTCTTGGTCGCGCTTCGGACGGCTGATACTTCGGCGTGCAACGTACAAGATTCTGTTGCTCCAATATTGCTTCGAAGTTGGCGTCAGCATTTACACTTCTATGCCGTCTCACCATCTTCCTGCAACAGCTTTCAGTCGGCGAGATGGCCGCTGACCGTTTGAGCTACGCCATTTGTGAGCAGTGGTGAAGCCAGGGGGTGGGTCAGGGTGCATTTGAACCCCCCCCCCCCTTCAGAGCAAGGGGGAGGCAGCGACCTGAGCCTCCTCTTTTCCGGGCCGTAGCAGGAGCTGGGCTAGTGGCAGTCTGGTACGGACATAGGTGGCTAACTTGGACCCGAACATGAAAATTCTAGTCCGGCCCACTGCCGGTGAGTCTAGATGGCGGCCAGGCACAAATGCTCTATATAGACTAGCGGCTGAAAACGGTTGTACACAACAGGATTCGCAGTGCAAAATCATGGCACCAGGCACTGCATGTGTCGTTGCCTAATTATTGAGCAGCACAGAGATACCATTGCAACGACCCACGATTATAAACTTTTTTGAGTTCTTCTGCTGACTTTGAACAGGAGACCGCTTATGAAATAGCCACGATAACCTGGCTTATTAGCGAGGGCTATAGACATTTATGTAGCCAGAGTTATGCAAGACTTCTGAGCAACAGGGCCGGCATATAAGATGAGAGCATTATGCAGTCACCCTCTTTTTGGGCGATGGTCTGCAGGTCGTTGAGCCATGGCTTTGAGGGTTACCTGCTAATACCGAGTCTGCCTGACGTCGAACCGCCTACAGTGCCCGCCGTATTTATTTATTTTTTATCCCGGAAATTCTTTGTCCTTTCGCGATTTAGGTGCTGCTAATAGAGCTGATCGAGGAATTTGGAATGCTCCGTCTTCACTGTTCGGCGTGTCCCTCACCGGCGTCAGGTCTGTACACATTACACGCATTGTGCCGTTACCTGACTATGTAAGGGTTAAGCTGACACAGCACTGATACGAACCAGCACTGATACGAACGCGCTGTAGCGACTCCTGTGTAGGGGTCATTTTCTGAAACATGGCGCTCGTAGCTGAGCTAGTGCTCGCCGACGGCTGACAAATACTAGAGGAGCTGGCGTCTCGAAGCAAAGCTAATGAATCGTAGGTGCGACACTGATATATACTGGCATGCCGAAGGTAACGGCGTATGCGATAAAGAGCACCCATGGCTTGATATAGAAAGTCTACGCGCCTTGCAAGCGTAGAGTGGTATATTCCAGAATTACAGCGAGCCATGAGTGTACACCACACGCCAGAGCGTAAAGCTAACTTCGAAGCCTAATGGACAACTTACTAGTTGTTATATCCGACGCGTCCGGTGCCTTCAGGCTGTAAATCAGGAACTTCTAATAATCCATAGAGCTCTCACAATATGGTGGATATAGCATTAGGTACAAGCTGCAGGTAGGCCACCACCAAAGGCAGTTCTCGATAGTGCTGGTCGAGTTACAGGCTTTTTTTAAAGGTGAGCACTACGGTCACGTTTGAATATAGTCTGTGGATGCTGACATTGACAGGGCCTGCCAGGCCGGCCGGTTGAAGATGTTTAAAGGAGGGGAAAATGGCAAAAATCAAAAGCAAAATTCAAGTTTAAACAAAAAGAAATACAGATCAGCCAGTCACGGTGGCTGACAATTCTCCACGATGTAACCTGGTTTGTACCTGTAGAGAATGATAGTATTTGGTGCGAGAATTGTCAAAGTTAAAAAGAGAGGTGTGAGCCTAGTTTTTAATTTTTAATTGAGCGTTCCCATTATCTCTTGCAAGATTCCAGTCTTGCCGGTATTATTAAAAGATCCAACAGCAACTATCATTCTGCTCACACCACAGTGAGCTACCCACAATACTTCGGAACAAGAGAGGTTTTGATAAATTTTACTTGGTATGATTTCCACCAGCCTCAGATGTTGGTCTGTCTATTAGCACTCAGACTATTGGGATCTCCTTCAATAAGAAATCTGAAGCACCGTTTGAGCATCGGCAGGGTCTTTCAGCGTGCATGCTTCGCCGAAAAGTACATTTGCCAGCCGCTTTGCCAAACATGCGCGTGATCCCTTGCTAATCAAAGATGAAAACTATAAGGTGTTTTTATAGCGTCTCAATAGAACTAAATCCCTTTTAAGCCAATTTAACGGATGCTTCTTCATCTCGAAAAGATTTGACCTCTCAAAATATCTGGGAATGCTATAGCGAGACTAGAAAGAATCGGTAGCAGCATTCTGGTCGGCATTCAGAGGAAAGTGTCATTTATTTCTTCAGAAGATATGTGACAAAATCGATAGTCAGTGTGCGCCCGGGCCCCGTATGACGCTTATTTCATGGCTGCATCTGCTAACCTAGCCATTATAAATCAAGGGTTAGGTCACGAACTTGTGCTAAGGTCCAAATTGTACACCGGCTTGTGCGTTTATTGGGAAAACCAAAGCTCGAGGTGGATCTAAATAGAAGCCCAATCCAAAATTGACATATTTATTGTTAGCGGCCGTAGCAACTAACGTCGGCATTGCATCTTCGCCACAGGCACACAGGTGCAGCGAATGTGTCGGTCTCAGACCTCGTCAGAATTAGCGTCGAAGCAATGCTAGCGAGTCTCGGAAGCACCGTCAGTGCATTTGGATCGAGGCGGACGATCGCAGAGCAGGACGGAGATCAATACTCCCCAGCAATTGTTTTATTCACATCAATGATCCTACTCAAGGAACAGGTCCGTGTGGTTTAAAATTCCGCACGCTGTTCATTCCACAGAGCGAACCAGTTGATATATGCAGGCGATGGGCTGGCGGGTGATCGGGCAGATAACTGACCAGGTACCCAAATAACTATGCTAATCGCTACAATTCACAAAGCGCCTATATACTGATCCATATTTTAGTCTTTTGAAGGCTGAAAAAGTCAAATGAAAGTGTATTCTCATCTGTCCACATATTTTCATTATCGGGGTCTTTTCTTTACAGTGGCTGCCGCTGCATGAAGCTGCCTAGGTATTGCTTACCGTATCATTCCTTTGTACTAAAGACCTTGCCCGATGAAAGCGATAGCGGCTCAGCACAGGTAGCACGTCAGACCGGGCTTATCTGTCTGTGGAAGGCATGAGAACAAGCATGAAGGCAATGAGCAAATGCCGACAGCTCACGCTAGCGCTAGAGACTACTCAGAGCATCCGGCTTCTAAGCAATGTATTGGCGGCTGGATTTTCGCTGGGTATCCGATACTGCACATTACTGCGGGATTCAGCTATCCTGCTCTGAGGCGATAGCGGTGAAACGGCAACCCGCTACTCCGCGGTCACCAATGCTGTCGCCATCCTGCCGAGAGGCGCCTGCGAGAAATCCATAGTCAGCCTCAACGTAAGGAATAAGGCCTTTCTCCCATTCACTGATCGAGAGACCTGATCCCGAGCTCATTTTCCTGATTACTTGCAGAGGCCAGTGGGATTGAAGGTGAAAAAATGAAGCAGGACTCTGTACCGGAGAACATTTAAGCCACGCCTCTGTTGCTAGCAAGCGACTTCAAGCAATGAAAGGTGCCGAACAGCGTGGGTTAGCTGACAGTTGACGGACGTGCTGGCATCGGGATGTCTCAAAGCCCTATTGTCATCCATACACTCTGTCCTCTGCCTGGAAGGAGCGAATAGTCTTAAAGGGCAGCTCTAGGGACTTGTCTGGTGACACAACTTAGGAGCCCAGCTTCTGCTACTTCCCTCATAGGGAATCTGCCATTTTAATCTGTTTCAGGTAAGGCTCAACCAACTGCCAGAATGGCTTGCCTTCGTTGAGCACTTTTAAAGTCGCCCTTCTGTTTGACTCATTTTAAAAGAGGAGGTGATCGTATGCTTTGAGATGTTTTGAGCTGATTCTTTTAAACATGTATTCCGAGGCCTGTCAAACGGAGCACCTGCAGCGGGCAACTTCAGCGTTCTCTAAATTGGGATCCACATCTTTTTGAGACGAGTAGGTCTTAGGAGACTTGTAATGTAGCTGCGACTTTAAATCAACAGAGCTACAAGGACAAAGTCGCTGTTACTCTGGGAGTTTTCTATAGCACATTCAGCCTAAGCGGCTGAATCTTTCTTGCCAAATTTCCTCAGTAGAAGTGCATTAGAAAACCCACGTTTAAATGAGCAGCTTATGGCCTTTCAATTGTGTCACGGATAATAATAATCTTAATATAATGCACTTGATAAAGCGCCATCAGAGAACTCAATCTCTTTCTAGGCGCTTTACATTTGCTGCAAAGGAAACATGGATGCTAGGCACTGTCGCCATGGATGGATCTACATTATTTAGTTACTAATAATTATGCAATTCTTAGGTGCCGATGTGTTCTCTCCTCCCTAGCTGAAAACAGTGGCACTACCTTTCCAGCCGTCCTGCACTATTACTCGAGTTCCACTCACTTCGTCGGGTGCCCTTCTTAGTTGTGCTGCTCGCTTCCTCTTCGTCGCATGGGTCTGTGGGCTACCACGTGTACCCCGAAAGCGGCTTGGGCTGTCTGTGGAATTTTGGCTACCATATGCCCTACCGAAAGCCGCTTAGGCTTTCGGTAGGGCATATGGTAGCCAAAAGACTTCATCTCACTCAATAAAGAGAAAGTAAGAGCTATAGCTGAGTCAGGAAGGCAGTCAAGGAAGTTGGTAGCATGAAAATAGCAGCTCAGGAAGACTGGAGAGGACGTGCCATAGTCCCCTGCAGGAGTGAAGATGTCGCAGCGTAAGGATTTCGGAGAAGAGCTCCACAGCCCAGCACCTGCTCCAGGCATTTGCATCTGGCGCCAAGCTCCAAGCTCTCTTAAAATCGGAATTAACTCTGTTTAGCTGGGCTAAAGAGCAATGCTGTGCTATCAAATAGTCTATTCTTATAGGAGCTGATAATATTGCAGATTATTTTAAGAGATTGTAAGGGATTATTTTATGCTGCTTAGCCTGCATATTTGTAACCGGGTTCCAGGGGTCAAAGGCTATTTCCCGCCAAACCCCGCCATACTCCGGCCAAAAAAAATCCTAGCTGATTAAACAGCATCTTTTTGTATAGCGACAGAAGAGCCTTTACGGCTATCACCACCGCTTGCGGTAACGATAAAGGATCGCCCACGCTGCCGCTCGCCATGCCGCCGAGCTAGGGTAAGACGAGCGGCCGCCAGGTTAAACTCTTTGTAATAACGCATGCGCCAACAACAACGGGGGAACTAAACAGGTCTACATTGAGGGTCCTATACATTATACACTATGGGAGCGCAAGATGACGCAGCAAGCGCGAACAAACGTGTTAGTTGGGGTCAGTTGGCTTCCGCAGTCTTGTCGTTGTACCGACTCCAAGTCCAACAGTACGAGCGTACGCCGTCCAAAACCCGGCTGGCTGAGTAACTGCTGGCTAGTCCGAGTCGACAACTACCACAGTCGTAAGCTTCCGCCGAAAGACGCCAACACACGGGGGTCACGAACACGCTACACGGGGAACGCGGAATACAAACAAGTCAAAAACGAGCGAGCTATCCAGCTCCGCTCAGGCCTTGGGTACTCGTTCCCTTGCATGCGTGGCAGCATCGCCGGAGCACGCCTGCACGAATCCAGGTGCATAACTCGGCGAGACCGGAAACCTCCGACAACGCGACTTACTAGGCCAACTTCGCATACCCAAGAGCCCCAGTGACCTCACGTCACCGCATACATCCGGCCGTGCCGTAGATCCGAACCCGGCCTAGCCGGTGACCCTAACCCTCACTATAGCCGTCCGGTCCCAGCCAACCGAACCCAGTCTGGGTACATATTTGTATAGCTTTTACTCGGTTGATTCTAATAAACATAGGCATATTTGGACTTGGTCTAAGGCCAGGGTTAAAGTGCTCATCACAAAGTCGTGGATTTTAGTCCTGCAGCAAGAAATTCTTTATTAGCCGCCGCTTGCTGTGGCAAATAAAGAATTTCTTTAGTGGCGCAAATCAGTCGGTCAAATTGGCTGATTTTTTATTTTTATTCATCACAAGCTCCCACTAAAGCAAGCCACTTGAAGCATAAGAATCAATTGTAAAATTCTCGACAATTCTTATTCTAAACAAAGGATATACTGGCTAGCAAATTTCTTTTCATGGCTGTGGGCTCAGTAAATTTGCGTACACGGTGCAAGATACCTAACACCGAAATTCATCTTCCATATCTTCATTTCCGCTGGACTGTGGTAAAAAAAAAGCAAAGGGCGGTTGATTCAACTGCCTCATTTATTTAATGGCAGAATGCTTGCAGGGGTGACACAAGATTGCATGCTGAAGGACTCGAACTGACGATCGTGAAGTGCGAGTATGTTGCCCTCGGGTTAAGAATTAGGGACTAGGTATACAAAAAATCTCCATCGGCTACTCAGGCTACGCAGAGCAGAACGACCAGTGGTCTTCAGCGCCGCGGCATGGACGCACTGCTTCAAGGTTTTTGTGTCCAGCCTATTTCCAGGACTACCACGCTTGCAGGACGGCTAACGTAGCACTGCTAGAGGCAGCCTTTTCAGTGCTTCATTTCCAAGTCGTCTCGTGACGGATGGTACAGACTTTCTAGAGCCCCCAGACAACGGTTTGCCGTGACAAGTACCTTTTAAATGAATAGGAAGACGGTGGGTAGCTGTATCCTCATTATGAAATTTAAAAAATAATACAATGCATTTGTATAGCGCCCCATGAGAACTTAATCTCTATTCAGGCGCTTCACAGATGGCACGGGGCTTGAGCCCACGACCTCGGCCATCAAATGCGTTCACTTTTACCTTGATCAGGGCGAAAACCTTTACCACTATGCCATAACAGCGTGATTTATCCGCCAGAGCATTTATTAATAATCAACAACATGAAGGGAACCGATGGAACTATTCCTTTGACAATTGGCACAAGCTAAGATAGTAGCTTGAACTACGTTTAGATGTAACAAAGGCATTGATTTTGACCCTTTGACGTCCTTGCAGATACAAGATCAAGGGTTAGCTGCTAAATGACCCAAGGATATGAATCTGGAAAAGTCATTAGATTACAGCCTACTTACTGTACTATAACTTTTAATTACTCGCAGATGCTGGAAACTCACCTCTATGACCAGCGTATCTAAAAAAGAATAAGAAAATATTTGGTACTGTAAAATTAAACATACAAGCAGATTATGAAGCTCGGAATTAGTTTGCAAAGAAAATGTATAACAAAAACTTTCTGAGATATACCAATCATTTGAGACAATGATGTCTTAACAGCTATATCCAAGTCATATCCCAAATTTCTTGCTGATCTGTGGAGTATTAGCTGACTTGTGTAATTTAAAATGCACACAAGCAGACAGCTGTTACACGTGAAAGAAATTGGCAAGGGATGATCTTAAATCATATATCTCAGTTTAGCACAGCACGACCCGACTCTGGAAACCTCATAAGATGTTCAAGCATATAAGAAAAAATCTGCACTACTAGTTTGAAGTTGATTTTTTTACTTTTGGCATATCTGTGACATTTGAAAAAGTCAAGTGCAGGCATAGATGCCTATTGAATTCGTCTTGCAAACGTCCACACACCTGTACGTGTATTCTACTCTATGGAGTTATAAATATGGAGTGCCATAATCGTAAGTCATCCAGTCTAAATTGGACTCTTTCTCGATGAGGACACGTGCAGCTTCCATCTTCAAAGCTATTGCCAATGAGTTGCCTGCGAGGAGTCTCGTTCGTGGGCCGAGTGAGCTGCTGCTGCCGAATCACCAGGCCACAATGTTCGCAAGAAAGCATGAGAGGATGATGTGGATTACGAGCAAAAATACTTTGTGAAGGAAAATTTGGGTGGCCATAAAGCCATCTAACATGTGAAAATTTGCGTGATCACTTACATGCAGTAAGTGATCATAGATAACGAGAGAAAGAGAGAGAGAGAGAGAGAGAGACAGAGACAGAGACAGAGACAGAGACAGAGACAGAGACAGAGACAGAGACAGATAGAGGGAGAGAGAGAGAGAGAGAGACCGGTTTAAATGACCCACGAAAAGCAATTTTTTAAAGTTCTGCTGATAGGTTGCACGTTACCTATAAATAGAACGGAATCAGGTTTTTCCTCTGGTGCTAACTACGCCTCCATATTTGATGTCACTTTAAGGTCCTGGAAGTAAAGAGAGATATTTAGTTCTCTGCGGGCGCTACAAAAATGTCTTATTATTATTGTAGGTATACAATTATTATTATCATAGATATACAATTTATTTGTATAGCGCTTTAAGATAACTTAATTTCTAGAAAACTCTTTAGTTATGCTGCAGGGATCGAGCTTAGAACCTTAGTCGGGGCTGCACTCCCACCAGTGAGCGTAGCTGATATTTGCAGGGCTTTGTGGCGACGATCAACCAACAAACATTAAAATGTAGAAAAATAAGTAAAGGTTTCCTGAAAAAGTCGTTCAAGGGATTTTTGTTATGATAAGCAGTTTTAATTGACCAAAACATGATCGAACCTAGACGGAGGCTTCTTCTTTACACTCCTTTGGTAGCTTGGCACTCACAGTTGAACTCATACTGGTAAAGATATGAGACTCCCTTATTGACTTATGGGGCCTATTTTGTCATTTAAGGAGCAGATGGGCACATCCATGCACTCTGTCAGCATGGACGTGGATAGAATCGGAGCTGGTTCACCAGCCAAAGGGTCCAGCAAGTGTTACTATGAGTGGCTTATTAAAGTCGCTTAATATAATTCAAAAGGAAGTAGAGAAGTTTTATATGAACGTTTCTTTCCTTTACTACCTACTTTTAGAAACAGGTTCATGAACAATTTTTTAACGTGACCAACTTGGATGCTACTGCTGCTTAGTTGCTCATATAAATACATTAATCAACTGAAGTCATTACAATCTCATTGAAATTCCTAGAGTGGATTTAAATGTCTGTCTCTTGCTGTATAAAGGATCGAGTAATCGTGTTGCAAGATTACACAATAGATATACCAACGGAGGAGGAGGCGAGAAAAGGGGCGAAAACTCACCATTACCGGGCTATCCAATTAAGGGGCCCTGAAGGGTGTGCCTGGAGGTTTGCTCCCCGAGCGCCTTTCCAAAATCGGTCCAAGTGGGCTAGGCGGGAATGCGAAGAAAAAATCTGTCTGTAAGAACTACTCGGGACGCTGCGGGCGCCATTTTGCATAGCTGAGCTGTTTTATGAGCTGCACTGATAAGCATTCTAGAGTCCATTAACGAGAGGACTAAACGAAACTAATAGAAGTTGATAATACCAGCGCCAAGCGTTAGCTGGCTCATTTGCCAGCCACTGGCTTGAACAGTAACTTTTAGGTATCAAGAAGAAAGTTGTACGTCATCATATGTTAATTTTTGAGATAAAATGCTTTTAAACCGCTGTATTTATACAATGTATGCTATACGGACTATGGAAACAAAGGCAATTCATGTCGGGGGAATTTCTTCTGCATTCTTCCGAGCATTTACCAGCCTGGTGCACTAGAGTTGGTGCAGGCGTTAAAAAAAAGGTAAAGTTCAGCTGATTCAGCAGCCTCACGTACATTGGAGCAGAAGATCCTTTGCGATTATCACTCTGGTTGCAGCAGGCAATTCCAGACACAATCCTCACATATACAATCTGGGTCGTTAAGTGCAAGCGGCGGACTTAGACCCAGGGGCGGAGGGCACGTTCATCGAGCGTAGTCAGGTTGACCTCAATCTAATTGCTCGCTGACCTGCCCATATGAGTGGCTGCAATTTCGAACCATTTCGGCGACGCACGGATCGGTCCAGTTAAGCTTGCGTGTAGCACCTGCGCTCCGTATCCGGCCTCCCCCCCCCGCCTAGATTCGAGACCGCCAGTCAAGTTCCGGGGCGCTCTGAAAAAAAGCTTTGTAAGCCTCTGCATTCTCTGCAAGCCAGATTGAATTAGGATCATCTAAAACACCACTTGAGGCCGACGGTAATCGGCTAGAACCCAGCGAATTGACACCCTAGCTGCCTCTCACAGCGCCGGTGACGTGCGTACTCAGCCATGTTGTTTCCGTTCTGCAGGTTGTTGGAAGTCAGCCGCGATCGACCGCGCCCGCGACGCGGTGAGAATGACGGATGCCAAGGTGGCTCCTAAGGACCAGTATAAGGGCTGGCTGTACAAGTGGACTAACTATATAAAGGGTTATCAGAAAAGGTGGTTCGTACTCCAGAATGGCCTTCTTTCTTATTACAGGTAGGCGTATCAAGCTGCGCCTGCTAGCTGGCCGTCCGCCGGTGCTTCCTTGAGTGCTGCTGGTAGCTCTCCGTGGCGCCGGGTGTTTGTGTATTTACATTAAACACTGATCAGCTTTCACAAACGCTAAGCTGATTAACAGCCTTCATCGCATCCCTCGAAGATCGGGTCGGTCGTTTCGCAATCGTTAAAAAGGATGTAATGAACGCAGAGCTTTGCCGATAGCAGTGTGTAGAGTCACCGGTGAGTGTGCCCATGCGTAGGAGGCATCGAACTAGTGTAGTGTAACCATTGAAAAGGTCGCATTTCGTCCCTATGAGCCACCAGCGCGGCGAGTCGTAGCCCGTCCACCTAACAACGCTGACATTCGCGATTCGCAGGAACCAGGCGGAAATGGCGCACACGTGCAGGGGTACCATAAACCTCGTCAACGCTTTTATTCACACGGAGGACTCGTGCAGCTTCGTTATCACCAATAGTGGCCCGCAGACATTCCACCTGAAAGCTCAGTCGGAAGTGGAGAGACAGCGGTGGGTGACCGCCCTGGAGCTTGCCAAGGCCAACGCCATCCGGCATTATGACGGTGAGTGCCGTCCGTTCCACGCTGTTGCCGGGGGGGGGCTGTTCCAGTGCCTAAGCACAAACACGTCTCCAGCCAGGGCCGGTTCGTACGGCTAATCTAGTAACCTGCCTGGTGCATTTGCTTGTAAGAGAGGATGCACCGCAAAGCAAAATGCAAGCTGTCGTTTTCCATCTTGGCGAGTCTCTTACGGCTCAGAGAATGGCCACGAGCTTCCATGCGGCAAAGATGCCGGAGAACACAGCCTGCAAGCATTTTCTTCTGCCTTGTTGCCCGTGGTCAGGGAGTGTACCGTTCTCGAACGTGACCTCCTTGGCAGCTTCTTGAACTACCTGCCCGATTTGCATCGAGCCAAACGCCCCACGGTCACAAAATGTCCGTTGTAAAGGCAGCTATAAAACTCTGCGGTGCTTGCAGTTATGTGGTTAATTCTAAGGCTATGCACTGCTCTCTGTAAGGTTCTTCACTGGTCACTTTAATGTTATGTACTGCTTATTCTGAAGAGGCTCTGAATTGCTTACTCCAACAAGGAGGCTCTGCACGGCTCACTCAGCAGCTCTTTTTTTGTATCTCCGTCTGTGACTCCACAAAGTCACAAAGACCACGTGGGTGTTACGCAGGAGAGTTTTGTGTAGCGCACTCACAGCCTAAGCAGCTTTTGGTACGCATTCGGTAGCCAACAGACTTCGTCTCACGCAACAAAGAGAAAGTGGGAAGCATAGCAGAGTCAGGAGAGCAGTTGAGGTAGTGAGTAGCGTAGAAGTAGCAGTTCAGGACCGCTGAAAAAGATGTGCCATAGTCGGCAGTTGGAGAGTAGATGTCGTTGCGCAAGAATTGTGGAAGCGAGTTCCACAGTCTAGGACCTGCAGAGCTAAAGCTTCTGTCGCCAGCTGTCTTTAAGCGGAGGAATGGGACAGCTAATTTATTGTCCACACAGGACCTGAGGGCGCGAACAGGCTGAAACTGATGCAGCAGTTCAGCTAGGTACAAAGGAGCCAAGCCGTGGCAGGCCTTGTGGGTAAGAGTTAGAACTTTGCTCTGTATCCGTTGCTCAACCGGCATCCATGCTAGCTCTTTCAGCAAAGGTGACACGTGCTCAAACCGCTGGGACTTGAAGATCTGCACTAATTATTATAATGCTATGGTCTGCTTGTGCCCCCATGCTGTGTCTTGCCCCCCCCCCCCCGTGCTGTATCTGCTCCTCCCCCTCAGGGAATCTGCACAGTCAGCTAAAGTCGTGTAATCTACTGCAGACCGATGCTACGGCAGGAACAGATCACTGCTAGTCGACACGCCTTCTCTAAGCTTTGTGTAAGCTTTGGGGATGGGCTTCCCATATAATAAGCCCTTCAGTGGCAAGCCGCGCTGCCAACTGTATAATGTCAGAAGAAGTAGGCTGTCTTTAGCTACAGCAGTGTAGTGATGGAGGAGGCATGACCGAACTGCCCTAAGCTGTTGACGTGATTGAGTTGACCTAATAATAATAACAAATTTGTGTAGCACCCTAAGAGGACCTGATCTCTTCCTAGTCACACTTGTCAGCTGAGTAGCAATAGTAACATTTTAATTGCAGTATGCATGAGCACGTAAGGATGATTCACATAGACAAGGCAAATGCTGTGAAAATGCAAGGATATTTTTTGCTTTACTGTAAATGTCAAGTCAGGGGATCTCATGATGTCAGTCGACGGTTCACGGATTGTCGGAGTTCACGATTTGGGAGAGGAAGCTGAAGTCATGATCTCCAAACAGATTTACTTTTATTGAGAGGCACAAATTACTGACCAGAGTCAGAGGAACCGGTACTACAAGGAAAAGCCTGAGAATCTATGTGAATATAGTCTAAATATATAGCTATGTAGTAAGCTGAAAAACCTTTTGAAATTCATTGGCATGCAGTTAGTTATGGCTATTATTCTGGATAGATTCTGTAACTGGAATCCTTGTGATTATACAGTTCTATGGATAAGATGATCGCATTACTTTACTCACTCTTTAGCTACTTCATCCGTGGCTGTGCAGCTCGAGCATCTTACACAACGTGGATACTAATGCCATCTCGATAAAGGGCTGCCTTGCTTAGTTTCCACCAGACATTACTTGCTGACCTGTCTCATTGGGTAGTAAATCGTCCCTTTCTGTTATGATTGGCAATTGTAGAGCCATGCCATGCAGGAACATATTATATGCCCCAGTGTCGTTCTTGGTATTTTTAAGTTCTTTGGAATCTCTTCTGAATGGTTTAGCACATATGAATGCTATACCTGGGGCTGTGAGTTATTGGTCATGTAACTATTGGCTTCCCAAAGCTGTTTCCCAGTTGATGTGTAATGCTGTCACCAGTGCATGCCATTGCTTGAAATCTTGGGTTCTGCTGCAGGGCTAGCCTGTGAGATTGAATTAGGGAGCTCAGTTTCCAGAACTGAGCCCCTAATCTTCATTCTTCTACATATTAACATAGTTGTTATCAAAAGCACAGCAACAGCTTTAGAGCTACAGTTAACATGTGGTATTACTACACGATAATAGCAGTTGGGCAGAGCTTGAGCCTGTCGCTCATAGCTTCTCGATCTGTGATGTCAGCTCTCTTTGGTCCATCCTTCTTGATTATCGTTGGATCACAGTAGATGTTCAGCTTGCATGCCTAATCCATTTCCCAGTAGCATCTTTCTGCCATGCCCTCACCAAAGTCTCTGCCAGGATGTAGCTGATGGTTTGCTTTTATAATGGGAGAAGCAGTGGTAGCCTTTGCTGTCTAGTGCTTCTATCGTCCATGCTGCCTGATCGCCGAGTATGTACTCTTAACTATATAATCGGTCGGTACTGCACTGAGCCCCCCCCCCGTCCCAGGACCTTATTTTTCTCAATCATTGTATTATTGTATTGAGGCCAGAAAAATGTGTGGCTATGTAGTATGTTGACTCTGATTGTACTGCTGATTATACTACTGTACTAATACTTTTCTTAAGACTACCTATAATGCAAGCATGAAGCATGTTAGCCTCACAGTCTCTCGTACTAGGGTCACTGTGTGCATTGTGGATGCTTGACAGCAAGCTAGGTGTGCGGAGTATTTCATTTGTCCACATGCTTGGCAGATGGTGGAGAAGCTTCTGCCTAGGGCGACCCGGTCTGCATGCTAAGCTGAGTGCAGGTGTGATGGCTTCCGGATGAGCATTCTGCCACTTGACATCTTGGTCAGGTGGTTCACTGCCCTACCAATTAACCTGATTACCGGGTACTTAAGATAATTTGAATTTGTATGGTGGCATCTCCATCTCATTCCTGACCATTAGTCGGTTTCACGTTATTTTGTAATGTGAGGTGGCAATTTGCAGTAGGGAGGTTTAAGAATAATAATGAAAATAATAACAGTAGATTGTTTTTAGTACTCTGTACGAACTAAATCTCTATCCAGGCGATTAACGAATTTCTGCAAGAGGTTCACACTGGAGGCAAAGTTCTTCTTTGTTGTTCAGTCCCTCGGCTGACGGCTTCTGGTTGCTCCTTTTTGACATTACTGCTTTGCATTGCCACTGAAGGCCACTTTTACATACTGAGCCATTCACGAGTTGCCAAAGATGCGGCGACTGCTTGAAGGGATTTCTCCTACATGTCTAGACCCTCGGAAGTCACATACTGTATATGCTCACTGATTGCCAACCACAGCAGACATTATGGTTACACTAGGCGCCAAGAGTTGCCACTATAAATATAAACGCTCATTGTTCCAGTACACCTAGATTCGGCTCGATCACATAAATGGTGATTTAAAGCCGAGCATTTTGCTCCTGTTGCTGACAAAATTGGAGACGATGACAACTGTCATTATGATTAATAAACCAAATTACTACAATTTTTATCTATTCTCTCGTTTGATCCTGGATGTGCTGGTCAAGGTGAGGTCATTTGGCATAACCGTTTGTTGATGTGGTACTTTAGTAGATAACGGTGAAGAAATTGTTTGCTAAATGTTTTCTTTTTGTTTCTAGCTGTGTCGGACGTGTAATTATCCTTTTATTATTTTTGTTAATCGATGCAAGCCGATGTATGTGGTCTGCTTCGAAGTTAGCAGCAGTTGGTGATTTGGCAATGCCTGTATTTGTCAGCTGTATGAAGCATGGAGAAAGACATCTTTTAAGACTAGTGTAACACTAGTGACTTTTTCAAGAATTGATCTGCTGATCACTTAAAATAATGACAAGCTGCATCGTTAGCCGTATGTTTTCCCTGTCGATACATGGATGTAGTCTGTGATAGTTCGTGATTTTGGTTACAAGTTGCACGGTAGTTTTTGAGAGAAACCAGAATATTGAGGTGATTTAACCTAGAGGCAATACCACAGCCCATGCGAAAGGAAGTGCAAACCATCGCGTTCTTTCCTCGAATTACTCTTGCCATCTCGCTTGAAGTCACCAAATGTTACTAGTGGGTGGTGCTCTTCATTATGATGTTATGATGCTCCTTTAAAGCAGCGGACAAGGTGGTGGTCTTGCAATGCTGACCGTGCCTCTAATCAGTCTAGTGTATTTCCCTGCTGCTCGTAGGTGGCAGTGCCTGTGAATGCGTGCACGCACGGTGCTAGTGTGCTAGTTTGTCTGCCTCTTTGACGCCACTCAAGCATGCCTGCATACAGTGAGCGTTGAGCCTGGCCTCCATCTCCAAGTAAGACATTGGTGTGATGTTTGCGAGTGTGTTCAGGTATAGTTGTGGGAACCGACAGAGTGCCTGTAATGGGCACTTAAGGTCTCGCAGCAGTGCTCTACTGTCTTGATAGCAATGTTTGGTGTCTGCTTATCAAGG
Organism: Cristatella mucedo; assembly: GCA_009760855.2. Classification (NCBI taxonomy): domain Eukaryota; kingdom Metazoa; phylum Bryozoa; class Phylactolaemata; family Cristatellidae; genus Cristatella; species Cristatella mucedo. Next base: position 18,130,000 of record WPIO01000001.1, on the reverse strand, counting down.
ACACTGCTTGAATGCTTATCTGTGTTCAGCTGCAGTTAATGTAGCTATTAGTGCTTCACCTGTCGTTCTCGATGGTCGGTGATGGGAACCTTCTTCCAGTGAGCACCCTTTTCTCCATTTTCCTTACCATCTGCCCTCCCGGGCCCCTTCCACTCAATAGGAAAAACATGCTTTCCCCTTACAACCACTTGCAATTCCTCTGCACTGATCGACTGAATGGTCTCTTGTAGTCCTCTCAAAGATCGCGACACTAATCGTCTTTTTCAATTGGACCCTCACCAATGCTTTTCCATGTGTAAGCTAGATTATGTACCACTGATGTTACTTGTACTTTGAAGTTCTCAACGCTTTCAAGTACTATACTTATAAGAGACTTCGGCTTTTAGATGCTTTCAGGGGGAATTCGAGTAAAGTATTTGTGAAGTTGGTCTGACAATCAAATATATGTTTATGGTACCTTACGAAAGATAAATATTTCAGAAATGGGATCGAAAGTTCTGACGACTTCCGCACAAAAGAAAAATGATTACACAAAGCTTGTTGAACCCTTATGTAAACCAGAAGCAACATATGTACAGATTTCTGCATCATATGTGACCTATGTCCTAACTTGTCGAATCTTGGTAGATCGAGTACATTAATGAAGCTTATTATTATATTTGGATGCCACTGGGTCCTGTGGTGCCCGTGTTGGTAGTGTGATGTGCAAAAGGCAATTCTGCTGCTATTGGGGGCTGGCACAATTTTGCTGCAAGCACTTTTTCTCATATCGCCCTACGCCTCTTTTAGATGATGTGGACGACTCGGAAGAGCAAAGTGTGGGAAGTGACAAGACCGAGATTGTCAACACGGTTAAAGAACTAACGAGCAAAATGGAAGACTTGACCACATGCAATAATCTGATAGTGAACCACGGCACTGCACTGCAGCGTGCTCTAGCCGAGCTTGAACATCTCGATCCCGGCAACAAGGAGTCCACTGCCAAGTTCAAGGCCATAAACGAGCGTGCCACTCTGTTTCGAATAACTGCCAGTGCCATGATCAACGTGAGTCGTCGGGGTTGACTTTTATTCGGTGCAGACAATGCTTGGCAGCTTACATATGCAGTAGATCGTCTGCAATCTGCCATTTACATTGCCGATTAGCAGTAAACACTTGGAGCTTTTACTGCTCCTTGGGGGAATCGTGATCACCGTGTGCCAGTGCTGCTTGGGCTAAAATGTTGTCCTGTCAATTCTTTTGATCATTCCTTGCTCCGGTTGCCGTTTAATGGGATTTCTTTTCTAGCATGGCTGAAACTTGCATGCACACTCTAGCACTTACTAGAGGGGTTGCATTTGCGGCTTTGGCAGTATTGTGTGCGTGTGCGCGTATGTGCATGAGTTGCATGCGTATGTGTGCATGTGTGTGTGTGCGCACGTGCGTGTGGGTGGGTGGGTATTTAGTAGCCAATTCATGTATGCTAATAGGTTAAGTGTGTGACAGTGCATGCTCACCCTCCTGGTATTTCTCTAGTGGTTCGTAGCAGAAACCTGTTGAAAGTGCTGCTACTAATTATTGTGTAACTTTTGCTGCATGTAGCTACGCAGCCAACTAACTGCGCTAGTTTAGGAGGCTAGTTGTAAACGGTGTAACACCAAGGCAGTGTACTAGTCATTATTGGCTGTAGCCGCCCCTACACCCCGTAATTGTCAGTATTTGAATTGCTGCACACCCTTGGGGTCTTTTGCGGTCTTTTGCAACCCCTTCCTCGAAGAACTGTAGGTTGCCTATCCGCATGGACGTGAGTCGTAGTCTGTGTGGTAGCTTGGTGGTCTACTTCACTGCTCCGGCTCGCTATTTAGCTCCTAATCCTACCACAAAGACAGCTACTTCTAAAGGTGAGTTGGATTAGTTGCAATTTGTGTTTGCAGGCATTTCACCGACTATACCTCTGCAGCATATCCTATTCCCCACTCGATTCTAACCCACCTTCCCTAGTTGTATAGTACGTAATGCCGGCTATATCATTCGAGGCCCGAGTCCATTTTTATACTGGGTCATGATGTTACCTGTTCAGACTAGGAATTTAATTTCCAAATACAGAAGGCTGTTTGCTGTGTGTCTGAATGCCGAAAACTTTTACAGCAAGTTTTAATGATTGTGCAGCTGCTGGCTTTCAGGCTCATTGCTCTAGTGATAAAACTGTCGAGACTACTGTTGCACGTCAGTCACAAGAGACTAAAACCCTTGGCTTTAGAAGTTCACTTGTGTGCTCAAATAGCATGTCTGTCAGTGTCTGTCTGGAACGCTGTATGGTATGACAACTGCCTGGTTTGGCCCAGTGGTAAAGTGCTCATCTTTGATCTAAGGCTGGCTGATTGGTTTTGCTACACGGGTTATGTATACCAATGGCTGCAAAGAAAAATCCTCTGCTTACACGTTGCAAATATCTTGCCTTGCTTGCAACGAACAACTCGATGCAAATGAAGTATATTTGTATCAAGTTGCCATGATATGTTGAGTTCCTGTAAGCAAAGCATGCACACGTGTAATCTAGACCTTATCCGAACCTCTGCAACGGTTCTGTGTGTATGTGTGTGTGTGTGTGTCAGCTCTTTTCAAAATGCTGGTGGGCTGCGACTTGCTTACCAAGAAAAAGGCATCTGCCTAGGCTGCAGCTGGGATGCGATCGGAAATAGATGGCCAGAGCAGGCCCTGGCTTCCCTTCCTGTGTAATGTGCATCATTCGCTATCCGGCTTTCTGGACCAGCACGTCAGCAAGGTAATATGTGGCAGCATTCCTCCGGCCATTTAGTATAGTTTTGTTCCAGATGATGAGGTTTGCTGAAACCGGAGTGCTGCTGATGGCATTCCTGCTGCTGCTGCTTTCCTTGTTATGGATACCTATAATATTTTGCACTTGTACTTTAAGCAGAAGAGTCGTGTAGCTGCCTCAGTTGGCGAGTGGGGTGCCTCAGTGCAGTCGGCATTCCAATCGTCGCCAGTGAATAGTGGCCAAATGGATCCGCCCCGGCTCTGTTTCCGCTTGGGCAATGTGTCTCGATTTACCCCGAGTGTGCCGAGAGATCCTCAGTTTATGGCTTTGGGGCTATGGCCATTTTGAATGGACTTAAGTCTCAGTGGTTTCTGTCGCTGCAGGAACTGCAGCTAGCATTTTGCCTACCAGCTTTTGGATTTCGATGCCACCATTTTGTGTAATGACTTCAGCCCATGTCTTATTTCGGTTCGACAGATTATAGAGCCGCCAACAGACTGAGGGCCGTTCACTGCTTGTATACAGGTTTAGGCTTGGAGATGGCATGGTTTTGTGGCTTCAGAAAACTACATCCCTTTTGAACTGATTCCTGAACAGTTTTTTGAACAGGGCGTGATCTCAAGTGTTCTGCTAATCACGGCCACCACCAGAGCTTGATTTTTGCTTGCCTGCGTTTTCCCTCGGACCCTAGGTTTCAGGTTACTACAGTCTAAAACAGATAGATGGCAGGAGCAAGTGTGACTTAGCTATGTTGGCATTCCAAGGCAGACCCTTGGGTTGATGGTGCTGTGGGGATGTGCAGTGCACGGTGCTGAATGTGTCTTGCGAAAGCTGGCCACCTGGTGCGCTTAGGGATCCGATTTCTCGACAGGCCCAAGTCCAAGTATAATCAATTAACTTGGAACTATGATCCTTGGCTATTTGCCATTGCCCTCTCCCTACTGGACCATGGCCTTGTGGCTAGTTTGCTGAGAGCTTATCCCCGGCGCCCGTTTTCTTTTCGTGTGGGCCTCCAGTTTTTTCAGGCCTCCACCATTTTGGGATCAATACGTAATGTAATGCAGTGGGCAACTTAATGTGTACACTTGACTCTGATTGGCAGTCATCCAGTTAACTGCAAGGATAGGCTGCCAGCTCGAGCTGACAGGATGCATTCTGCTGACAGCAGAGCACTCGGCATGTCCCATGTCTGCAGTTGACTGTTGCGGTGTGACAGCTTTAGCCGGTGAGCCCGCCTTTGATCCTTCAGATAGCTGCTCACCCTGAAGAGCCATACTACCTCACAATGTTCAATGACTCCTTATTCAATTAAAATGAATGTGCTAATGTAAGCCGGTGCTGTTGCACAAACTGTCAATGTGTGCAAGGAAAGTGGATCCATCTGGAGTACGTCCTTTTCGCCCATTTACCTTTGTTGTCGTATGCCGTTGTGAATTGTTGCTGTGGCAAATACGGTATTTATGGTTATTGACGGTTTTTAGTTTTCAGAAAACCAGGGTTTCGTTGATTGCCCTAAGTAATAGCTGTATGAAGTATGGCAGCTTGCTCTGCACTCTCTGCTGCCTGCTTGTGATCGTCATGAGAACTTGTACAGTAGGAACATTATATGAGCCGTAATGGCTTACTAGGTAAGGCGGTTGCTTTTCACGACTTCGGCCCCGATGTCGTGGGTTCGAATCCTATGGTGGGCGATCCTTTATTGCTGCTGCCAGCAGTGGTGATAGCCGTTAAGGCTCTTCTGTCGCTATACAAAAATAGGCTGTTAAATCAGCTTGTATTTATATTTATTTATGAATATTCCATTCATTTGTGTGGAACACAAAGTAAATCTTAATGAAGTTTGCATACAAATGCACTCGTTTCTTTAGAGAGCTTCGGGATTTGTCTTTAGCTTTGCTGACTTGTCAGTGACTTTACCACTAGCGATACTAAACCCTAAACGTTTAGTTTTTGCCGTTCAAATGCATTCCTGGTTTTGGTACTCACTACCTCAACTGCTCTCCTGACTCTGCTATGCTTCCCACTTTCTCTTTGTTGCGTGAGTGTAATGCTTGGACGAGCATGCAGAAGCACAAAAGATGACGCTAAGTGCCACTGGTAAATAGGATTCCTGGCTCTGAATCATGCTCAGATAAGTACTCAAACACACAGAGAAAAAAGACGGCCTCACGAGGGTGCCAAACAAAAGCATATGGCTGTTGCTCTAAGTCACGTCATAATAAGCTGCACTTATAACATAAAAAGACACAGAGGACGATTTACTCAGACTAAATTAAGATTATATAAAGAGGGCTGTTAATGCTGGAATATAGTACCTGTTTTGCCATTCTTTGAAGCTATCTTTCCCTCCTTTCACCGTGGTGCTGAACCTACATTTGTGGTAGATAATTCTTAGTCCTGATAGCGTACTGATACTAACAGTTGTTGCTGAGCGCACAGCCGGTGTCCTTTAAGCGTGCTAATGCCTTGCAGAACCTTTTAATATAGATAACATCCTGAGGAACACTGATTTGGGTAGAGTTTGCTAGTTCTGCTGGATCTGTGGCAAATGTTTAGTTCCCTTGATCACCAAGATCTTCTTGGGTCCATATCATCCTGTCTGAGTGTCACTGGCACTGCAATGCTTTAGGGCCTATATCAATGGAGTATTTCAGATGGCAGGTGTCAATGGGCAGCAGTCATCCTATCCTAGGAGCCTTTATAGAATAGTGCTTCCTTGGAATCAGCGCTTGGTCCACCCATTCCCAAGTTATACTCTGTATTTCCGACGTGATTGCCAATCACAATCTATGCTTTCATATCCCTCTTTTCCTTCCTGAATGTCGAACTCTGCCAACTCCCTTACGACATGTAATGCTAGCAGAACTTGTAGGTCCCAACCATAAAAATGGACTTGGCCGGAGTATCTCGTGTAATGGCTACGCACAATCTCGGTGTCCTGCTCCAAAGTGACCAAGTCTTTCTCCAAACTACAAAGTGACCAAGTCTTTCTCCAAACTACCTATCAGAACTACTTCCCAATATTTCACTACATCACCCACTCTTCTTTCCCAAGCTGTTTAGCTATGCTTCCAACTAATCTCAAATTTTTTGGAGACCGTGCCTGTAGTTCGTATGCTTCCTTTGATTTGACCTTTCTTCCTACTGACATCGCACGCACACACACGTGCACGCACACACACGTGCACGTGAGAGAAACCTTCCTTGACTTTACAAAATTTAAAAAGAAGCTGGCGTCCACCTGTTCCTCACAGCATTTGTGTGAATTTTTCTTTGGGTGCTAATGTATTCCAGCATATGTTAAGTGCCCGGAAAGTTAGTTTAAAGTTCTGTTGCTCTTATTGTATTCGGCCGTACACTAATTACAACTGATGCCAGTGTCATCCGGTAAAAGCATATGGAATGAGACCAGTCGGCCCTGGCCCCTCCTCCTCCTCCTCCTCCTCCTCCTCCTCCTCCTCCTCCTCCTCCCCCCCCCCCCCAGGACCGACCCAAAAGATTTTCTGGTCAGCACACTCCCAAGCACAACTTGAACATGCTTATGATTTGCCATCTCGAGCAAGGTCAATGATCTGATCACTTCACTGGCTTAATTTCGGCTATAGTTTTAACCATCCATATTTTATATATGGCCGTACCGATATGCCACAAGGATTAGGAAACTAGAGACCTTAGTGAGTAAACTATCGAATTCATTTGAACTATCGAATTCATTTGCATTCATTGGTTGTAGACATGCCGAACTATTCGAGCTCACGTGCCTAGCAGCCCCCAGAGAACCTCAAACGGGGCTCGGCTGCGTGATGAAGGGTTTGTTAGTACGTTGGTTTGCTATTCTGTCTTCATAAATAAGCTTGCTGCTGTGAAGCTGCTAACCAGCCACCGATGAACCACAATGGTATGGAAGGCGGAGCATTTCAGTTGGAGTCGGTTCATGTCGCGATGCTGGGCTGCACCACCAATATATAGTTTTTTGACAACTTTTGATAAGGTTATTGTTAAGAAATAGCTGTGAGAGCACGTGGGTATCGTCGGCATCATTGCTGCTGGGTGGGGAAATGTGCTATAGCTATTCTCATGTGTGCCTCCTAGCTTCCAATTGGTTCGACCTGCCGGCCTTCTGCCCCCTTCCTTTCTGTTGTAAGCCCCCGTCTCAGAATAGGTGCAACGTTTCAGTCCGACTTCAGCTGCAGGTCGCTCTCATTGCTACGCTATTGGACCATAGTTGGTAGCAGCAGCAGCCGATGGCGGTTTTTATGCTTATCGCCGTTGCAGGCTAGCCAGGAGTATCTGACTCTGGCCACGAACCAAGGCAGGCGCTGGCAGAAGTTGCTGCAAAACGAGCACGAAGAGCGGCTGGCACTCCAAGTCATGGTCGAGCGTCTGGCAAAGCAGCACCAGGCTTTGGAGAACCAGGCACGCTCCATAGCCCATGCTCAGCAGCCTACCACCGTACCACTGCCTCAGCAAGCCGGCACAACCGAACAGAAGCCTGCTGGTGCTGCCGGAAGTGAGTACATCTGGATGAGGGGGGGAGAGAGAGAGAGAGAGAGAGAGAGAGAGAGAGAGAGAGAGAGAGAGAGAGAGAGAGAGAGAGAGAGAGAGAGAGAGAGAATACTTACCTAGAGGGTTTGCATATAATTGATTGAGAATGCTCTGCTTCCCTGATACTGCTGTACACGGACAAAACATGTGTATGCAAGTTCCGAAGGATGTTTGGTGTGCTTTACCGTTTGTGCCCAACCCTTCCATGTCATTCTTCGCCTGCCTGTACAGAACTAGTGAAGTTGTTGAATACTTTTACTGTTCTATATATGCTATATATCTGCCTGCATAGGCGCATGTGTACGTTTAGGCGTTTGTGTGTACATACGTTGTGTGCATGTTTATGTGCATTCATGCACTGTTTCTGTGTTGGCACATTGTATGGGCACATTGTTAGGACGTGAATATGTGGATGAGTGGTTGTTTGTGCTTGATGATGTGATCCTGCTCCTATCTTGGCTCTGGCCTTGGTTGCATATGTGTTACGATATGCCTGATGTGCCTAGTGCTGCAAAGCTCGAGGTTAGGGTTGGCAGCTGCGGGCCGTCATTGTTCACCCTCTGTGCGACTATTTATAGTTATATCAAGCGACGAGGATGAATTTGAAGATGCCACAGACAACCTCACTGAGGAGTTTACTGTGGTGCTGCCGCAGTCTGCACGGGCCTCTGCAAGACGGCATGTGTAAGTGGTGGTAAATGGTCGAATGTGACTTCTGCTTCTGTAACGTTGCACTGTACTACCTTGTGGCATAAATTGCATTCGAGTCGTTTTAGATTCGCCCTTGCTGCTTTGCTCGGAACCGTGTCTTATTGATGCTGTTTATTTTTTGTATGGTGCAAGCTTTAGTACTTGCTTCAGCAGAATCAGAATCAAATTTGTATCTTTCGCTTTTATCGAATTCTCCCAACTCCTTCGCTGCATGTGTTGGTGACGTCCACACATGGATGGCAGCAAACTTTCTTAAATTGGATGATGATAAAACCAACCTGGTAGTTATTTGCAAACCAAGTGTGATTCAGAAATTGGAAAGCTTAACAGCAAAAATTAACTCTGCCAGCATATCTCCTGTTGAATCTGCACGCAATCTAGGTGTCCTATTCCAAAGTGACCTTTCATTAGACGACCACATTAGCTCCACAGTCAAGTCTGCCTACTTTCAGCTACATAACAATACTTAAATTCGGGCTTGTTTAGGCAGGTATACTACATCAAAACTGGTCCATGCATTTGTGACATCCCATTTCGACTTCTGTAACTAACGGCTTGCTGGTCTACGCGCCTGTGCTATCAGGTGCATACAGTTGGTGAAAAACTCGACAGCTAGGCTTGTCTGTCGTGAGCTTCGAAGTTGCCACAGCACACCACTTTTTGCCAACCTGCGCTGGCTCTCATCTCAATCAAGCTATGCATCGACTTCCAAAGTGCTGTCACTTGATTTTAGGTCCCTTCATTCTCTGGCTCCAGCCTACCTATCAGATCTACTCCCCTACCAGGCTAAGCATCGTGCTACCCGCTTTTCGGAATCTAATCGTTTGCCTATACCTCACACGAACCTCAAATCGTTTGGAGACCGTTCATTTAGGTCGTATGCTCCAAAAGCCCGGAAATCACTCCCGACTGGCATCACGACATCCCTTGACTTTGCCACTATTAAAAAGAAGCTAAAACAATTCAATTTGTCAGTGCATTTAGTCGGTCCATGTGATTCGTCCTTTGTGTGCTTATGCATGCTGACACTGCATGCTGCCACTAACCATATTTGCATGCTGACCCTGTGCATGTCACCCCTAACTTATGCTTTTTGTCATAGAGCTTGCTACCACTAACCATTCGAGCGAGCTTCCATTGCAGCAAATGAAAAGCGCTTAGAAAGAGATTAGGTTCTCTGAGGGTGCTATAACAAATGTATTATCACTATTATTATTATATTATTCTTTATTGGAGCCTTACCGTGTGCTTAAGCAGCAATTATGGTTGCAATATGTCTCAGGTGGTAGCCGTGATAGTCGCATTAGGGCTGAATTAATGAAATTCGAAATACTGGTCGGCATCATGCTTCTGCATGGAAACTGGCTCTGAAGTTACATTTGCTGCATCAATCTCTTGTATTACCAACTCGGCCAACTTTCTCCAAAGGTCATAATGTTTGCTGATCTTGCTAGTTTGCAAGATGGTTATACCCAAGTTTGACTGTGAAGACAAAGCTTAAGACTAATTGAAATCCCCATGTACGTATGTTGTTGATATTCAGGATTGATTGCCGGATTGTGGGGAGGTCACAAATCACGTAGTCCGTGTCATGACGTGGGTTTTAACGTTGATGCCAGTTGTGGAGGAATGCAGAAAAATTCCCCAAATTTAGCTTCCACCGTAAACAACCTTCCTCTTGTTTCGGTGGCCACGGCCTTTCAGTTGCTATTTGGAAACTTACTTTCTCTTGGCACTTACTAGCCAGTGAAACTAACGACGCCAGCTGTTTGCAGGTTGAGAACCTGAGCCTGAACGTAGAAGAACCAGAAGTACAGAGCAACCGAAAAGACTGAACTGTCATTCATGCTTCTTTAGCCTGTTACGTCTGGCCAAGACGTTCAAGATCAGTGTTCAGGTCCATTAATACTTACAAGCTTTACTAAGGCAATGGGTAGTGTTCGCATTCTAGAGGTTGTTTTTATATTGGGCATTAATAACCTTATATTTGCCAAGTTAATAGCAGCTGAAGACATAACAAACTATTCTTTTTCATGATCAACTGATGGCTAATGGAATGAGCCACTTCCGTTTCACTATAGATAGGTCTAGCCATACATTCAATGCTTAAAATGCTTGCCTGTTTGTTTGTGCCCATTTAGTGCCTCTTTTGTTTGAATCGGCTGACCAACCTTGGCGCTGTGATATAATGGTAATTTCACATATTCGACGTCAATATGCATTTTACAGATCGTTTCGGCATGAAGTGAACGTAGCTTCAAGCTGTGCTATGCGTTGTGCCGTTGCCTCTCAAACTACACAGCGTCAGCCGAGCCATTGTTAGCCGAGCTGAAGTGCCAGCCAGCTCGGCTGCGTGTACCACTCGGCCACTGTTGGCCTTCCATGCATTGTCATCAGCACCTAGTCGGCTCTAATGTTGCAGGCGGTCACCAAGCGGCGTGAGCACAGACAGCCAGGGCGCACACGTCGGGCAGAAGGAGAGCGAAAGCAGTGATTCATCTGAGGAGCAGGAACACAGTGAAAATCTTGCCCGGGTCATCAGTGTGCGGCAGAGAGGTGCCGTCAGTGGCGGCGGCGGCGGCAGCAGCGGCAGCAGCACGGCAGCAGCAGCGGCGGTAGCTAAACACGGTGGCAAAGTGCAGGTGAGTGAGTGGCCGCTTCCTCCTATCCTTCCATTAATGCTGCCTGGCGAGCTGCCGAGAGCATTGGTGTGGTAGATATTTCTTTCTGCCGACTTTTTGAGCACATTGGGAGAAAATGAGACAGAACGAGCAAGACTCTTTTCTCTTGGTCACTTTTTTTCTGACTGACAGAAGCGATAGTTACAGACAGAAGGGAGAGTGACAGTGACAGGCAGATAGGAACGATAGATCGACCGATAAGACAGAGATGGACATGCAGAAACCGACCATTTCCTGAGGTGATTGATTCTAATTTCTCTCTGATCATGGTGCGTACATACGTGTTATAAGAGCATTCCTTATCATTAAGTTGCTCTGATTGTACATTCATTTTGCATTTTCTTGTAAGGAATGCATTTTCTTGAACATGTTCTCACATTGTCTTGATGTACTGGCATAGGGGGTATTAGGAACAACTGTATCTTGAAAACAGTTGGTATTCCTTGAGAAAGACTTGGGAAATCTATATCCAAATGAGCAAGATCTCGAGTTTTCGAAACGAGATGCCGATGCTGAGAGAACGTACCTTCGACAGTTAAGATTCTATCCAGTCATTGTTGACAGTGTGCTGAGACTCTTGTTGAATGAAGTGGCTAGGCACCAGATATTAACTTGCTTTTATAGTTGTATAAGATTCACTGTACTGTGTAGATCAACCGTACAAGTGGTAGCAGAAGACTAACGTTGAAGCTATAAATCGTGGGCGTAGCTGCTTTTTTTATACTTTTCATAGGCATATATCTGGTAGAGAATATGGGCAACAACGATAATGCTGAGAAATTTACATATAAATGATCCGTGTCTGATGTCCACGAGCATGCCAGCAGAAATAATATACATGTGGTCAATGTAAAGGTTTTTAAATAATACATGAGCAAAAGCATTCTTCACCGAGGATTTATACATTTTACTGATTCGTATTCTTGGCTGCAACATGGCCCCAGAAAAATGTGTGCCTTTACTGCTAAAATAAGCGTATTAACCACTTCTATGCCAAATCTATACAAAGACGTGCCTTTGCTTGATCGAGGTCACTGCATGCACCCCGAATGTCTTTGCCTGCTGCATGATTTAATTTCCAACGAATTTTGGACTTTGCGGTCATTGATGTTTTATTAATTTTTCGGCTTTGCTGTGTAGACGTTTTTTGTTCCCTGCATGTTTTGGTTCATAGACTCGGTGGCTTGTAGCTTCTGCTATTAGCCAATCAAACCTGTGGAACTGCGGTGTCATACATTATGTTCGCTTGGGCACAGGTAACTACAGCTCTGCGCATGATGCCGTTCGTTGTCTTTACAGACTAAAGACGTGGCTGGAAAGAGCCTGCCGATCGTGGCAGCAGGCAGTAGTCCTGTGCCCGGGGCTACTGGAAATGGTGCTCTGCTGCCGGCTCAACATCACGATGCACCGAAGCGACAGAGGCGGAAGCTCATTCCTGAGAAGCCCAACTACAGCCTCAACCTGTGGGGAATCATGAAAAACTGTGTTGGTCGTGATTTGACTAAAATACCAATGCCGGTATTATAGCATGTCCTTGTGCAGCATGATAGCATCTATTGCGACTGTGAGCAATACGGTTTACGGGCCTGGGCTCTCACTTTATGAGTAGTGCTAAGAAACTATAGAGATTTTTTTCAACAATCGAATAATTGTTTAGGGTAACTTTCAAAAGACAAGCATGTTGAAAATAATGTCTGAAGTTTTGACAATTTCCACATACAAGAAAAGCATTAAACAGCAATTAGGCAAGCCATGTCTAGCCCAGAAGTGAACAGGAAGCAAAACATTACAAATAACAAATTTACCGATCTCGGCAATATATGCAAACTTGTGTCCAAACCTTTCGAACTTTGGTTCTTCGAGGTACATGTTAGCTAGCAGCTTGTTGAGTGGCATGTTGGTGACTTCTAAGCAGCTTCATCTACAGTGTAGCTCCGTGTCTCGTAAATTTCATAACTCGGCCATTACTGAACGGATCAACATGAAATTTGAGCTCAGCACCGCTTTACATCACTGAGGTAGTTCTTTCCGTATTTCGGTTAGATACATTTTACTTTAGATTTTTTTAGTACAGTAATGGAATTGAGTGTGCTAATCACGAAATTGTTTGTAAAATGCACTGTGTCCTTCATATAATATCGGAGCCTGCAACTTGGCTGCCACTTTTCTGTTGCTTGTTTATCAGGTGAACTTTAATGAGCCACTTTCATTTCTTCAACGACTGACGGAAGAGTTTGAGTATGTGGATTGTCTGGACAATGCAGCTCGTTGCGAGGATCAGTGGGAGCAAATGGCATACGTGGCTGCATTCATGGTATCTTCTTACTCGACCACTACGACTCGAACTGGGAAGCCATTTAATCCACTCCTGGGTGAGACCTACGAATGTGACCGGTGGGATGACCTTGGCTGGAAATCTGTGACAGAGCAGGTAGTATGGACTTGTCTTCGATTTGGCCCGGTTTGATATTAAATTTGTATGCCAAGTGCTGGCTTTGTGGCAAACGTTTGGATCCTCTGTGTTGCACGTATAGGTGAGCCATCACCCTCCCACGTGTGCCATGTCCTCTGAGGGCCGCACTGGCTGGACCTTATGGCAAGAATTCACCATGTCAAGCAAGTTTCGTGGAAAGTACCTGCAGATTATTCCATTAGGTGAATATCTAGCTTCCCCTCCCTGTGCAATTCAGCACCACTTTTTTGGCGCATTTGTATTGCTCTATTTTTGGCTATGCTAATAATGATGATAATAATAATAATAATGACAATAATAGTCAACTAATTGTGTAATGCCTGGTCCAGCAGTTAAGGTGCTCGCCCCGACCAAGGTCTGGCTGAGGTCGTGGGTTCGAGCCCCGAGGCAAATGTGAAGTGCCTGAATAGAGATTAAGTTCTCTTGGGGCCTATACAAATGAATTATATGTATATATATATACAAATGGGCCTATACAAATGAATATATATGTATATGTATATATATATATATATATATATATGTATATATATATATATATATATATATATATATATATATATGATTGAGATATCCTAATATAAGACCAATTTTATAATGGTCTAAGAGAACTAAAATCACTTTATATGCACTTCACATAGAATGGAATCCAAGCATATACACAGAAATTAAAGGACCGGGCACAAGTTGTGAGCGATAGTTAAGTTTTCAGTTTCATCTTCTATGTCAATCTTGTCAATTTAGGGGATACCGTGCTGTCTGTCGATAGCGATTCAGGCTTGCATGGAAACTTCAGGAGTGCATGCAAACTTAAATCGCGGTCTTTAAGGGCACAGCAAAGCGACCAGAGGGAGAGGAGTAGGTGGTACCTGATGAAGCCCCAGGCCATGTAGCCGTTTCTTATAGTTAAGCCTGAGCAAAGTAAGAAGGGATCTACGAGTGGGTGATATTATCGTAAAAGTAGCAGCACTGCTTGATATGAAACCAATGCAGGTCAAAGAGAGGATGTATATGTGGTAGTTGCAATGCTCATATCAGACAAGTATAGCTGCCTAGTTTGCAATCATTGTATTGTATTGGCCAGAGACGTGTCAGAAACATTATAATAGTAATAATAATAATTCACTTGATAAAGCGCCCTCAGAGAACTTAATCTCTCTCTAGGCGCTTTACATTTGCTGTAAAGTGAAATGCAATTGAATGGTAAGTAAAATCATACTTGAAAAAACAAACAAAATGAACAATATGGTTAGGGTTGACATGCACAGGGTCAGCATGCGAATGTGGTTAGTGGCAGCATGCACAGTGTCAGCACGCATAAGCACATCAAGGACGAATCACAGGGACCCGCTAAATGCTGTCTTAAATAGGTGTGTTTTTAGGTTCATTTTAAATGTGGTCAGGTCGGGGGATGTTCTGACGCAGGTCAGGAGGGAGTTCCAGGCTTTGGAAGCATACGAACTAAATGCACGGTCTCCAAAGGATTTGAGGTTTGTACTAGGTATTTCTAGACTGTTGGATTCCGAAAAGCGAGTGGTACGATGCTTGGCCTGATGGGGGAGCATGTCGGAGAGATAGGCTGGAGCCATAGAATGAAGGAACCTAAAAGTGAGCGACAAAACCTTGAAGTCAATCCGTTGCTTGACTGGCAGCCAGTGTGGGTCGGCGAGAAGTGGAGTAATGTGGCAACTGCGACCTCACGACCGACAAGCCTAGCTGCAGAGTTTTGCACCAGCTGCAATCGCCTGATCGCACATGCTGGTAGGCCAGTAAGCAGTGAGTTGCAGAAGTCGAGACGGGATGTCACGAATGCATGGACCAACTTAGATGTTGTATCTTTATCTAAACAAGCCCGAATTTTAGCCATATTATGAAGCTGAAAATAGGTGGATTTGACTGTGGAGCTGATATGGTCGTCTAACGAGAGGTTGCTTTGGAATATGACACCATTGAGGACAGTTACATTGATATACTGACATTGAGGACAGTTACAGAAGTGTAAATGCGATATCACACATGCTTGGAACAGCTTAGCTGTTACATCCTTGTCTAAGCAAGCCCGAAATTTACTTTTCTGCCCAGCTGAAAGTAGACAAACTTGACTGTTGAGCTGATGTGATCATCTTACTCTTCTGCTGCCGATTATGGCTCATCCTTTTCAGCAGTCCTGAGCTGCTACTTCCATGCTACTTACAACCTCAACTGCTCTCCTGACTCTGCTATGCTTCCCACTTTCTCTTTGTTGCGTGAGACGAAGTCTATTGGCTACTAAATGCGTACTGAAAGCCGCTTAGGCTGTGAGTGTGGTATACAAAACTCTCCTGCATGACACCCACATAGTCTTTATGACTTTGTGGAGCTACAGGCGGAGATATATTACATACATTACATCTCGTGAAAGTTCATTTTTAAACAGGGCACCCATATTCCATGCAGAGGCTATTGGAGATAAGTTGATCGAGCTTATTTAGAGGATTAAGCTTTCCCTTTTCTGAGCGATAATAGATGTTAAGTTTTAGAAGTTAGCTGCTATCCAAGTGCCAATTTCTGCAATGCAAGGGGGAAAGAATCTGAGGTATTAGAAGGTATGGAGGAATCAAAGCACTGGTACATCTGCATGTCATCTGCATATAAATGAAGCCTAGATTGTGCTTAGCTATTACATCGGTAAAATAGAGAGTATAGATTGTGAAAAGCTGTGAGCCTAGAACAGGTCCCAAAAATATCCCCATACTTCAAAAGTCCATAACGTGACCGTCGGCCTATCTATACTCTGCACATCTATACTCTGAGATATCCCAATTAGATAGGACCTAAACCACTGAAGTGAAGCGCCAGTATTGTCAAGGCAAAATGCCAGGTGCTCAAGAAAGATCTTGAGGGATATCAAGCACTGTCGAATTGATCCCCAACTGTATGAATTAATAGCATCATTTGCTCACTTGGCACAGCATCTGCCCAGCCAGTGGGCTATTTGGGTTTGAGCTTAGGCCAAGTAGACTAACATTTTGGCATAATCATTTTTAGAAGTTTTTTAAATGTCTGTATCTTGGAGTTGTGATTACCTTGGGTGCCGGTTTTTTATGTGAAAGCCGATTTCAAACTGCATGTGGACTTGTAGTGTCTACTCCGGTTCTCCTAAGACTATCTGTTTGTAGGCATCGCTCACCTCACCTTTGAGCGCACAGGCCACCACTACACCTGGCGAAAGGTCACAACTACTGTGCATAATATCATTGTTGGCAAGTTATGGGTAGATAATCACGGCGAGCTCGACTTTAGCAACCATAAAACTGGCGACGCATGCCACATGAAGTTCGCTCAGTACAGCTACTTCTCCAGGGATATTCCACGAAAGGTTAGACTGACTTGCCCTTGTGAAGACATTGGTATTGTTGATGAATCAGGCAGCCACTGAGTTCCTTCTGGATCCTGTGTGCATGAAAATTCCCCCTTTGCCGCCTACTTTTGGAGTTTGTACACTGCTAAGCTCAGGTCTTGCTCTTGGTATTCTTTAGCTGACAAAAACTGGTGCTGGCTGGTCATTAGCTATACCTTGGCATTTTATACTAATGATTATGCTCCTTCAGGATTTTGTTTCATCGGCTTGTCAGAAATCTTTCAGCCATGTGAATTATATCTCGGTTATTCTTTTTATTGTGTAGACTGCCTGCTAATTTACACCAAGGCCAGCTGCTGTTACTGCTGCTAACAGATTTCTGTGGTTCCTGTGGTTGTATCTGCTTTGCTGTATCTGACACCTTGAGTTGCTTAGACACTAGTTGATATACAGTAGGCTTGGAAAATACTT
This sequence comes from Cristatella mucedo, assembly GCA_009760855.2. Lineage (NCBI taxonomy): Eukaryota > Metazoa > Bryozoa > Phylactolaemata > Cristatellidae > Cristatella > Cristatella mucedo. Next base: position 18,113,021 of record WPIO01000001.1, on the reverse strand, counting down.
AATATGCTAACTGGTAGACACGGAACCGTAATAAGGAGCACTCTACTTCTTTTCTGTATTTGTTGCAGGGAGGTTGAAAATGTTTAGAACCTGATTGTGCAACTTCAAGAAAATCAAACAGAGCTACTGAATCACCTCGGTCTTAGGAACTGTTTGCCGGTGTGCCACGTGAAATAGGCTAGATGTTCTGACATGTGTAATAATTGACCTGCTTGCTTTTGGTAATGCATGTGTTTGGTTGTTTTCACATATATTCAGAGGCAGAGTTATCTTGTTTCTTGAATTCTCAGGATGAACCCAAGGATCTAGTAGATGCTGTATCAGCCGAAAGTGTTGTTAGCAGTATTAAAACAATGGCTACATCCCAGAGATCCGGTGGTGGTTTGTACCATTCCATTTCCCCTGTGTGAGCCAGCCACATGACAATGCAGCTTACAGAAATTCTTTCCTGCTAAGCTCTGTCCCATGCCTTAACTTGAGACCATCGGTATTGATTGATCGGCTTCACTAAACTTGGTTCACATGAGGCCGCTTCTACTTGGCCAGCTCGGCCGAGCCTGACAACGAGCGATGTCGTCCACTCAGTTTAATGAATTAGTCATTCAAAATTGTGATTGTGTAAGCACAATCTGAGTCAGCCCACTATTTTCTTGAGGTCGTTGTTTAGCAAACGAGATGCTGTGATTCTTGATCAGTTTTGTAGTTATGTCATAGTTTGCCCTAATGCCTTACGAATTAGTTTTACCTTTTGGTGACTAAGTGTATCTGTAAATGAAGGCCCTGACAAATATAGGCTTGACTCAAAATGTAGATGCTAGGATGACAGGCCCATCTGTTGTTTACCATAAACATCCATATGGTGTTTATGTTTATGTGGTTTGTTTTTTATGGTTTGTGGTAGGTATAGCTTGAGTATGTTGTGGTGATCATGATCTTTCTGTGACAATTCAACGTTGTGCTTATTTTTGCTTCCTTGCAACACTGTAATGACTCCTCGATTTTTTGGGCAAGCAGAAGTTGGTTCCCTGCTGTTGTTGTTTTGTGGCTCAACTGCCTCAATGGGAGGAGGGTGGATGTCAGGGCAAGTAGTGAACTCAGCTGTGGGTGATAAGATGAAATATGGAGAAATTGTGGTCTTCTGCTCAATATCTCGTGTGTCAGCAATTAAAATCACCCATGCTAGGATGGATTGGGAAAATGAATGGTATCACATGTGAAGCAACTGGGCTCTGCACTCGGGCTAAGTTATCACAGTGAGTCTGGTGGCGGCAGTAGCATCAGCAGTCATGGCATTTGTGGGCAGCTGCCGGAGTTTGCCTATCAGTAGCGATAGATGGATTCTCCGAGGCGACATGTTAAAGAAATGTGATCGTGTAATTTCAAAACCGGGGCAAAAGGTACTCCAAATTGTTGCCGGATGTTTTATGCTGTAATCGGCTAAGACCATTGCCCATGTGAGGGCCTCTATCGCCTTCAATCACTTCCACAAGGGATAAATACGAAAACTAATGGCGGTCTAGCACAGCAAGCGGCAACCAGGAGCCCTGTGCTCCTCCAGCAACGTTAAGCTGAATGCTATTGCCCACATTCGATTTTACTATTGCCATTTGATATGTTTCACTAGCCTGATGTCAAAGGTATATTTTTCATGCTCTCCCTGTATACAGGCCTCGCCAGCCATTGCCCCTGGTCAAGAATGAGTGTGGCTATCGAATCTGGCACTGTGGAGGTTGAAGTAGTCAAAGCAAGTTTTTCTTTGGACTTACGGCATATATATTGAATGACAAGGTCAACTCAGGCACCCCTGCTAACTCCTGAAATGTTCTGCCTCTTGCCTAGTAGATGGCAAGTCTGGTCCTTTTCTCACTAGTATCAGCAATTTCTTCAAAATTAAACTGCACATGTCACGTGTAAAATTAAAAACTTGACGACTTTATCGTGTGCAATTTATTGCAACCCTTCTAACTGTGCATGACTGCAAAATGAGCTTGCAGTTGTAAGACATTAAGTAGACTATCAACAATATTTCGAAGTTTCCATAACTCTGTGTGCTGGCACCACACCAACAGAAAATCTTGAACAATCTTTGGTGCTGGCACCATACCAACAGAAAATTTTGAACAATCTTTGGGCAATTGGTGGTGCTTTACTCTACACTCGGACCTAAGAGAACCAACAACTTAGGACAGGAACGGCTGGTCATCTCTGTTGTGCCTGTTGTGAATTGCAAGATCTGCCTTCGGTGGTTTTTGGGTGCATTGTTGAAAATGCTCTCTATAGTGCACGCGAGCTATTTCAACTCCTGCCTTCATTGATCAGGGGGGTGATACAATGTTCTGAAAGTGTGCCAAGCAAATTAATTGAATTGGGTGTAGATGTAAAGCCATCGCTGTCATTGAAGGCTTCATGCACCTTGCTATTTCTGTCACAATTGCTGGCATGACATAGTTCTTTCTGCTTGCCGAAAATTTGCCGGAGGGCTTAGCACATCTATTGGTCTTAGAAGTGACCGTAGACATTTGCATTGGCTTGACGGAGTTTTGAACTTGGGGCAGTGATATGCTGTGCTGCTCTGTAACTAGTATAGGATCAAATGAAGGCCGACTGATTCAACAGCCTCATTTATGTAGTGGTAGAAGAGCCTTAGCAGCTGTCACCTGAATAAATAAATAAATAAATACTAGCTGATTTAACAGCCTCCTTTTGTATAGTGACAGAAGAGCCTTTACGGCTATCACCACCACTTGCAGCGGCGATACAGGATCGCCCACCGCAGGATTCAAACCCATGACCTCGGGGCCGAGGTCGTGAAAAGCAACCGCCTTACCTAGTGAGCCATTAGTTGATAGCATCATTGGTGCGTGCTCCCCCTCCGTTCCTCTCGCCGGAGCGAGCACTGCACCCGACTCCGGTCAACATGCTGTGGCCTAAAGAAGTGAGTATCTTTATCTTATCAGCATCCATGCTTGGTCTCAGTACCTTGTGCAGAATTACAGATAAATGCCCACATACATGAGTGGTCAGTATTGAAGTATGGCCAAGAAAGAAGCACGTGCCTGTAAATCCAGGCATCCACTCAAGCCGCTGCAAAACACACCGCTCCTGCTGGGCAAGCCTACCAGCAGTGGACTACTGCTTCAGTTTAAGATGAACTGATTCAACATTTATATATCGGAAGAACAGCTTTAGTGGCTATCACCACTGCTTGCCGTGGGCAATAAAGGATCGCCCACTGCAGGACTCGAACCCCTGATCTGGGTCGTAAAGAGAGAGCTTGGAAGAGAAGGGACAGAGAGAGGCCCCTTCGGCATAGTCAGTACAAAGGATTGGCCTCGGAGGACTCTTAGCATGCGACCTGTGGCTAGAAGTGTTGCCTAATCCAGCTTAGCTATATAAGGTCAGCTTGTGCAGGCATTAGCTGCCCTGCGAGTGCTGTTCAACTTAAACAATTGGCTGCTGTGCTGTAGAATCAAACAGGTTTTTGGTGACTACTATTGTCTGAAAAGCCATTGACAGTCGGCAAAGAAACAAAATTCTGCAGTGCACAAAAAATCCATGCTTAGGGCTAAAATCTTCGAATATAGTTTATTTCATGAGTCAGCTTCGAAAACTTGGGTTAGCCGAGTAAGCTGTGAGCACCGATTTATTTTGCACTAGAAACATCACTCCCGAGCCTTACAAGTAATGCCCAAGATATTCTGCCTCACATCTTTACTACCAAGACGTTGTCTAGTGAAAGCCGGACTAGATATGGGTATGTCCCTTGCCTGTCGCACAAAGTGTGCAGTAATCTGTATACAGTTGATGGTTAGACGTCTGATGGTAGCAGGTGATGTGATCGAGCCTTCAGTAGCTATCTTCTAATTCCCAGGAAAATGCTTGTGGGATTCAAGAAAATATCTGCTATATTGAACAGTGCTCCATGATGAGGTATGCATTACTGCAGGTGTGTACTTACGAAAAACGTAGGTACGTGTGGGCTTCGAGCTCTATCTTACTGCACTCGGATGGTGTAATGGTACTGGTCGTAGTATATTTCATAGTAATCATGATTTCATTCCTCACAGAATTTGCTCCAAACACATATTCTTTACTAGCTAGCTTTACTAGCAGGCATTACATTATTTACTTACTAACTTGAAAAATCACGGAAAACTTCACACAACTTTGCTTTGGAAGGCATGCCTGAGTGGCCACTGACCTGTGGCTGGTGAGCATGCCTTTTATAGTAAGCCCCCTACTGTGAAGAATCACTGGCAGGTTCTATTTATGCATGTCCATCGCTTGCCAAATACAGGCAAAGTACGACTTCTGATCGCGCAGCTTTACAATAAAGGCCAACTCTTCTGGACCAAGCAGAAGCGCCGGTCCTCACTTTGGTTGACAGCAAATCGGAGAGTGGAGGCTGCTGGAATGCCGAGGTTACCTTTTGGGGGAAAAACCTTCAAGTGCTTAGTCTTGTGAAGTTATAGCCTTCAATATTCCATTTTTACCAGGAGAGTGCATGTTACAACTATACATGAAAACTAGCAAATTATTTCCCCTTTCCATTTTTTCACTTGCCACTGATTTACAGAAATTTACCTACTATAAATGTGTAAATTTACCTACAGTAAATGCATATCGAAGGACTTAATGTAAATATGACGTCAGGGATGGACAAATGGACCAACAAAACTAGCTTTTTATAGAAGTAGATGCTAGATGCTAAAGTGTGCTGAATGTGTGAATGTATGATAAATCAATAGATTTGTTTCCTTTCTAGCATATGTCAAGTGCATAGAAAGCAATTTGGTTTATTTGGGCTATTATTATTATTATTATTAACTGAGTTGTTTTTCACTCTACTAGTCGTGCTTTTTTGTGCCGATTAGTCCAGTGGCTAGGGTGCTTACCTCGACAAAGTTCAGTCTTAATTTATTTGATGACCGAGGTCGTGAGCTCGACCCCTGTGGCATATATGAAGTGCATGACTTGATAGGGTTCTCTTAGGGCTCTATACAAATGACTTTTATGTACGTTATTTATTTTAGGTAACTGGCGTTATAGCTGATAAGTCTGGTTCTGCAAAGGTGGTTTTGCGGGGCACGTGGGATGACACAATGGAGGCTGCGAAAGTCCTTGGTGGGGCTGACAACAGTGTCAAGCCAGTTTTCGAAACCGGAGAATATAAGGTTGTCTGGAAAAGAAAGATGCCACCGTAAGTCGCATCGTGTGTTCTGTTTAAGTTATGTGTTTGCAAAAACCTTGGAGGTTCTATGCCAGGGGTATTCATCCCACCTGTTCAGTTTGAGCTCTCAGGGCATAGCAATCTGGCAAGCCCCTTACGGCTGTACGATATTGATGGGCCATATTCTTTATCTGTACTCTATCTTTGTAGCTATATATTTTGGGTCCCACGAATAACTGTCGTGCACTGCACCAAAGTTATTTGTGAGACAGCTTTTGTGATTTGCAATACAGCTGCCATTTTCTTAATAAGCATCGCACAACTGCAGTTTTGATTTCAACTTATACGGAATGGTGTTCTAAGTTTGGGCACCAAATTTCATGAGATGACGCAAGTGCATTCTTTTGCCATGGTCTCTAGTGGACCGGCCTAGCAAGCCGACATTCGTTTCGGCCTTCGATCCGGTTGCTATTTCCACAATAGGTGGCTCGAAATTGGGGTTTTATTAAACATTATAGATAATGGTGTTCCGTCCGGGTTTGCAATTGTGTCTGTGTATCCTCGTGCTATTACCACCAATGGCCCTACCGGCCCTACATTGTTTATAAGGCCTTCGGCATTATTGTTCGTCCAGAGTGCCGTGACGCACTTCGACCCCGTGGGCCACCTCCAACATGCCAGCCTCGGCTTTTGTAGCTTTGTGGCAGTCAGGTATTGAAGCAGCATTTGGTACCTTGCAACCTGATGCATCAAATTATCGACCATCTCTTCGAAAAAAATAGATTACTTTGAGCCTCTAGCAGTCTCGACTTCCCAAATGTAAGGTTGAGTATTTCTTGCCTATCCTTAACCGAAATCCTCACTTTATCTGTTGAATATTTTATGTTATTATGAATGGTATCTCGAAGCTTAATTTCCTGATAGACCGCTGATTTAAATGTGCTCCAAGAGCTGTGTAGCAGCAATCTGTGTTGGAATGTTTTATTTAAGAGAAACACTCTGCGATTATTTGATTGCTGTTAGTCGTGCTCCATGTTTATGTGTGTGCTTTATGAATGCATGGCTGTGACTTCATTGCTAGCCCAGTTCATGCCATTCCTGATGATCATTGGGCTATGTCTTCTTAAGGCGTCTGATAACAAGCTCTTAGCAGCTGCTTTGGTAGCATTCAAATGTGGTAACAGTTTGTGCTAGAACACATTTTTCCTGGAGATCTGTAAGGAACTTTAGTGTTTGCTTGTAGAGTTTTGGCTGTCAGTTGAGATGTAAAGATGAGGTCGCCTGTGTTTACACAGATGCCCAATCACTTACTGGGATAGACAGAACGAAGTCCTCAAAAAATATTAACATGTAGGGAGTATCAGAAAATTTGTTTGAGAAGTTACAGGCACCTGCTGTTGATCAGTTAGCCAATATCGGACTCGATAAGATATGCTTATTCCTTAGAAAGTTTGCCACTGAGAGCAATTCCCCTCATAACACAAAGTTGCTAGCAATATCCAATACTCATTGGACGTGTACAATAGAAGCTTTGTTGAAAATTCTGAGCGACGTCGCTGACTTAGTATTGCCAGTACGATGCATGCCATTGTCATGCTCTAACTGCATGTGGCATAATGTTGCAACGTCTCATGCACGGACGTCTCTAGAAACAGTGCTGCTACGATCCAGAGTCGCACTATATTGCGCATGCCTTGATTGTGGTGAGCCCGCCATAGAAGTCAAGCTGCTGGAGCTCGTTGTCTGTCACATGCACAACAAGCACAATCTTTGCAGCCCATACCTTGAGAAGTGCTACAACTTCACACAAATGGCTGTGGAGCTCAACGAGATTGAGGACGGTATTGCTCCCACCGACTCACGACTGCGGCCCGATCTGCGCCTGATGGAAGAGGCTCGGTGGGAAGAGGCCAACTCGGAGAAAGTACGGCTCGAGGAGAAGCAGCGTGCAGCACGCCGGCAGCGGGAAAAAGACATGGAGAAGGCGGCTGCCGAGGGTAAGGGCAGGCGTCACACTTGCAATCAATATATCGCCATTCCCTCCCATATGCCTGTGCAAGTGTGTGAGCTCTGATCCACATCAGCACTCCCACATCACATCCGGTCACCGGGTTTGGCCCTGTTGTAGGAAAGACATATCCTGAATACGAGCCGGTGTGGTTCAAGCGAGGCAAGGACCCTATAACCGGAAATCTCATACACATGTATAACAGCAAGTATTGGGAGCACAAGAAGAACAAGGATTGGTCACTTTGCCCACACATCTACTGATCGATGAGCGGAGTTGTTATCCTACAGCTATCTCGTTATCCCGAGCTACCGCCTGCGGAGCTCGCAAGGGAGGCTTGCTCAACCCGTCACTGCCAGCATATTCAACCGGCAGGCTGCCTTGTCATTTACACTTCACTTGCCTGCAGCTAACACAACTTGCTGCCAGTATCTGCCCATTGCTTCTGGCCTGCAGCCGCCGATTATGCTAGCCGTGCCAGCTGAGAGCCATCTTCTGGATGGATGGTGCTTCTTTTTACCTCGTCTTGAGCATAGCAAAAATGGCTGACTGCTGTGCGCCTCTGCATAGCAGCACTTGGCCATGGCACGCACTGCCCTTGCTGATTCCCGTGCCTAGGAAGGGGTTCCCTAGTCTTCTCTGGTGCCAACCCAGTGACAGTGACTGCCCGTATGGCAACTTCGCAGGGTGTTGTTCGACCTGCAAGTGGACGAAAGTGGCCCAACTGTACATCAGCCAACGCAGCTTCTAGCCATCTGCTGCGCCGCATGTGCTGCTGTCACATTGGCTCTGTCGAAACTGTGCACTGACAACTGACAGCGGACTGTGGATTCCAAATCCTGGCTGCTGCCTAGCTAGCCATTAGCTGCTCGTGCACGTTCGCTGCTGCTACCAGAGTGCTTGTCAGAGCTCTGCCTACAACTATAATAATAAAACTTGATAGCCGATCTGTGGGCCAACCCGTGTGAAGCTCTGGGTGCTCAAGGCTTAATTTTGTAGCTGTAATATTTCATGTGTGTGTCTGCATCGATGCCTTGCTAATGATTGTGCATATTCAACAATTGAGTCAAGATGAGTGCAATTGAACTGTGAGATTCACTCGTAACAAATTTTTTATACTGGACGAAATATGTCATGTTGTGTTGCCCATTTGCAGGCGGTTGTCTTCGTGGAACGCTTTAACGTACCTTGCCTTACCCACGGTGGTTAACTATCTTGTTCGCTATCGAGTATTTTTTTGCGTAACGGAAGCCGAGTGGTTTTGTTGTATGCTTAATAGGCAGGAAACAGCCTAATATCAACAAAGAAAACAAGAGAAGTATGTCAGAAGTAGACGTCAAGTTCGTGAGTAGCTAAGAACTGGTCTGGTAAGAACGAGTCGGAATAGTAACCCGAGGAAGGGAGTTGCGCATGAATGAGGAAATCGAGCCGTTGCACATGAATAAGGAAAGCGAGTCACATAGTTTAAGGACCAGCGAAGCAAACACATTGACTCCAAGGTCAAGGCTCTGTCGCTCACTTTCAGGTCTCTTAGTTCTTAGGCTCCAGCCTATCTATCCGATCTTCTCCCCCACCAGGCCAAGCATAGTTCCACCGGCTTTTCGGAATCTAAGTGGTCAACTATACCTCATACAAACCTCAAATCATTTGGAGACCGTGCATTTAGTTCGTATGCTCCTAAAGCCTGGAACTCGCTCCCGACTTTCGGCACATTTCCTGGCTTGTCCACATTTAAAAGGAAACTAAAAACGCATCTACTTATGACAGCATTTAGTGGGTCCCTGTGATTCGTCCTTCTGTGCTAATGCATGCTGACACTGTTGCATGCTGCCACTAACCACACTTGCAAGCTGACCCTGTGCATGTCCCCCCTAACCATGTTTATTCTTGTTGTTTATCGAGCATGCTACCACCAACCATTCGGTCGTACTTCCTTAGCAGCAACTGTAAAGCGCCTAGAAAGAGATTGCGTTCTCTGAGGGCGCTCTATCACATGTATTATTATTATCTGTCAACAGTTTAAACATAAGTAAGGGACAGTTAAGTATGCTATCATGAATAGACTTGATGCACCAGGACGCTTTTGCTGCCAAACCCTAAACACCTCACCTGGTTACGGCAATGCCAAGCCTGTCTTTGGTTTATATTACAACCTCTAACCATTACAGCTGTTTCAGCAAAGTGGGTATATAACAGTCATTATAAAGTCCAAATTATCGACCCTACTAAATAATAATAATAATGATACAATTGTATAGGGCACTCGGGGAACTGACTCTTTCTAGGCACATTACAGATGCTGAATTTCGGCAGGACGCACTGAAACTTACGGCATGCAACACGTTCGCACGGAGTGAGTGGGATCGTTCTCTTGCTTCGATATGAAAGGATCCCCTGAGCCAGAGTTGGCGCTTTACAACCCAACTTTCTTGACCACCTGCATCTACACGAATTGGTCCATCATACCATAGATATGATACAGAGCTCTGATTTAAGAAGCCGTGCTACCGTGAAGCCATTCACCAGTCAACGGTTGAGAAAATTACGGTCTTAATTGACGCAGCCGACGAACAGAACGTGGGCCGGAGCAAAGACCGACAAAATTAAGTGGCAAACAGGTTCAATATATGCTAGTCCTAAACTACCACCATTAGCTGAGCAACCCATCAAGCATACAGATCTGAATGCTATTGGATTCTCTTCATGATCACGCTCCGATCAGTCGTAGCTGAGTGGCCTTGGCAGAGGCCTATTGGCTTAGGTTCAGGTGATACTCAGCCAATCAGCAGTGGTCTGCAGCTCCGAAAATAAACGTGGAATTAGAGTCAGCCACTCCTGCACTCGGGTCAAGGTGAAACCGCCCGGCATACTGACTGTGAAGCGGATTCAGCCAATATCTGACACCTTTTGGATCAAAGCAGCCCCAAAACCATCACCAACTTGCCTCCTAATCGCAGTCGGTTGAAGGCAGTCATGCTGCTACGCCATGTTTTTCCTTTGGCTAACTCTTGCGCATCGCTTTTAATTACCAAGTGAAGTGAATTTACTTTCACCAGTCCATAAAATTGGTGAGTCGTGATGGCACACTAGGTAATGCAGTTGCTTTTCACGATCTCGGTCCCGAGGTTGTGGGTTCGAATCCTGCAGTGGGGGATTCTTCATCGCAGCTGCAAGCGGTGGATATAGCCATAAAGGCTCTTCTGTCGCTATACAAAAGAGGCTGCTAAATCAGCTAGTATTTATTTGCTTATAAAATTAAGTTCCATTGGTCCTCTGTTCAGTCACGATGGGAGCGAGGCACTTATCTCTTCATCCGGCTCACTAGATGAACCTCAAGGGAGATTAAACAGTATCTAGACGTACGATGAGATGGATCCCTAGAGGCATACTGAGTTTGGCTAGGAGGTCACAGGAGAGATCGCAGCGGTAGCATTCGCGATAGGTATCCGAGGCCCTGTTTCCCGCTATCTATGGAAGGGTTCAGTAGGGATCGCCATGCACACTACCAGGGGAAGTTCGGAATGGCCGCACGCAACGATGCCACTCACCACTGCACGCGCAACATGGGCCGTGCGAATCGATTTGCCTCAGCTCTCGATAAGGAGTCTTTGAGTACCTTCGAAACTTCTTCCCTAAGCTTTCTGAGGTGAAGGTCAAAGTCGGTGTCTTTTGTGATTACAAAAAAAAGTAGATTACTAAACGGCTATGAAATCCCGTGCAGCTCATTAGCAAGGAGAAAACACCTTGGAAAGGCTTCGTCAAAGCTGTCCGGGGTTTCCTGGGCAAACACGAGTCTACCGATGCAGCTGATTGAGACTGTGGTGAAGGAATACTGTATGCTGGATAGCACGATATCCTTAAAAGTCCACAAGATTGGTGCTCATCTTGATGCATCGAGGAGAACATGAAGGCCTACTGTGACAGACAAGGCAAGAGCTTGCATCAGGATTTATTAGACTTGAAACACCTCTGCCAAGGACAGTGTGATGAGAACGACGAGAGGCCAACTTCGGGAGATTCGTCGTGAAATTGATTTACATTAGAATCTTAAATTTTGGTAAGAATTACTCACTGCCACATCGATTCTTGTTATTGTTATATAGCTTCATATGAATACTCATTCCTTTGCTGCTGTGCCAGACTAAACGTGCACCATCGCTCATAAGCCGTACGACTGCCACATCCTCTGCCAAAGAAAGTCCTCAATGCGTACTCTCAAACTAAGTGAGTTCCCCCTACTCAACGAAAGAAGCGTAAGCGCAGGCCTTATATATTGGTCGGCGCTTCACGCTAGCCCGACCGGCAGCGACAAGCATTTCGGCGCTGCTGCTGCTGCTGCTACTGCTGCTGCTCACTCCGCTATCGTTCTTAGGCTGGTGATTCATCCACATTCCTTCCTTCCTTAGTACCGCCCCGGCTGGCAGAAATATGCCCCTAGGCAAATGGTAAGGGTTTAAGTATTAAAGGGTTACAATGTAAATATAAACTAAAACGAGTTTTATATAGACAAATGAGGCCGCAAATGTGCGTTCTTCATCGAGCGCTGCCGTTCGACGTACTTTTTCTGTGGCAAGCATCCTTGCCTAGTCCGTCGCCATCCTGCGACCTCAAACATTGCAATCGCCTACCTGTACAAATAGCCGCGAACTGCCGTGCAAAAATATTTACTTTCGTAAACGGTACGTGAATTACGTCGCAGATAAAGGCAAGTATAAGCATTTATAATAATAATAATGTACTTGATAAAGCGCCCTCGGAGAACTTAATCTCTTTCTAGGTGCTTTACATTTGCTGCAAAGGGAAATGCAATTGAATGGTAAGTAAAGTCATGCTTGAAAAACAAACGAAATGAATAACACGGTTAGGGGCGACATGAACAGGGTCAGCATGCAAATGTGGTTAGTGGCAGCATACACAGTGTCAGCACGCATAAGCACATCAAGGACGAATCACAGGGACCCACTAAATGCTGTCCTAAATAGGTGTGTTTTTAAGTTCCTTTTAAATGTGGTCAGGTCAGGGGATGTTCTGACGCACGTCGGGAGGAAGTTCCAGGCTTTGGGAGCATACGAACTAAATGCACGGTCTCCAAAGGATTTAAGGTTTGTACTAGGTATTTCTAGACTGTTGGATTCCGAAAAGCGAGTGGTACGATGCTTGGCCTGATGGGGGAGCATGTCGGAGAGATAGGCTGGAGCCATAGAATGAAGTGACCTAAAAGTGAGTGACAAAACGTTGAAGTCAATCCGTTGCTTGACTGGTAGCCAGTGCAGGTCGGCGAGAAGTGGAGTAATGTGGCAACTGCGACGCTCACGACAGAAAAGTCTGGCTGCAGAGTTTTGCACCAGCTGCAATCGCCTGATCGCACATGCTGGTAGGCCAGTAAGCAGTGAGTTACAGAAGTCGAGACGAGATGTCACGAATGCATGGACCAACTTAGACGTGGTATCCTTATCTAAACAAGCCCGAATTTTAGCAATGTTATGAAGCTGAAAATAGGCAGATTGACTGTGGAGCTGATATGGTCGTCTAACGAGAGGTTGCTTTGGAATATGACACCTAGATTTCGAGCTGATTCGACAGGAGATATGCTGGCAGAGCCCATTTTGAGAGTCAGCCTTTCCAATCTCTGAATCACACTGGGTTTGCCCATAACTAGTAAGTTAGTTTTGTCATCGTTTAGTTTTAGAAAATTTGCTGCCATCCATGTGCGGATGTCGTCAATGCATGCAGCAAGTGAGTATTTAGTTATATAAACAAATAAATATAAATAAAAATAAATAAATAAATAAACAAATGAATATATATATATATATATATGTTATATATCTTAATTTGTAAGATATATTTGCAACTACTCGTTTACCTGGAACGAGTGAAAACCCGTCCTCGGATGCCCTAATAACACAAAGTAGACCTGTCGTAGTGAGTGGGGCTGCTGTACTGATTGGCTCACTCCATGCAATAGTTCGAATCCTGGCTTAAGCTTGGTTCTTCTCACCGAACGAAGACCTCCACTGAATGACACGACAACACTTGTTAGACAACACTCTCAGCTGGTAACGAAATTTTAAAATGAGCTTTTACGTGATAGCTACATCACAGTCTAATTCCACACTCAAGACCGCCAACTTTCAGCTACGACAGTTGGAAAACTTGAAGGAGATGTGGCAAGGGTATAGCAGCCAAGTTAGTTAATGTATTTTTCACACCTCGTCTGCGCTTCTGTAACTCGCTCCAAGTTTGTATGCATTTGCAGTTGAGTGCATATAGATTGCGCACAACTCAACAGCAGACGGCCTGTCTGTCATTAACTTGGGAGCTGCCTCGTTATATGGTTGCTGCTCTCTCGCCTCCAAAAGGTTTCCCGTGAGGTGGTGCATCGCTATCGAGGTACTACCTCTGAATTCGACGTCCCTTCATCATCCCCGCTCATCGCTCATCATCCTCCAGCTTTTGCTCCAGCTTGTGCTCCGTCGAAGTGCTTACTTATCGTGCCCGCGTACCACTCGTACAGACCGCTTCTCTAGCTGCGTTGCTCGTCTATCGCAGCGTCTTTCACCAACCTCGAAGCCCTCTGGACACAGTGCTTGCGGTCAGCTCCTGTCTTTTTTCTGGTTGAAGCTGCTTGCATTGCGTAAGTTAAATAGTGCACTTGGCCAGGGCTCTATAAATCCTTAACTAGTGGACACAGTCTTCAAATATCGTATATAATTCCTTCCATTTATATAGCGCCCCAAGAGAACTTGGCATACTGAGTTTGGCTAGGAGGTCACAGGAGAGATCGCAGCGGTAGCATTCGCGATAGGTCTCCGAGGCCCTGTTTCCCGCTATCTATGGAAGGGTTCAGTAGGGATCGCCATGCACACTACCAGGGGAAGTTCGGAATGGCCGCACGCAACGATGCCACTCACCACTACACACGCTACATGGGCCGTACGAATCGATTTGCCTCAGCTCTCGATAAGGAGTCTTCGAGTACCTTCGAAACTGGAAACTTCGAAACTTTCGGCTAATCTCCATTCAGGCGCTTCACATATGCCACGAGGCTCGAGCCCAAGACCTCAGCCAGACCTTGGTCGGGGCGAGCACCTTAACCGCTGGACCAAACCAGCTTGGCACTACAGCACGACCCTAGCTGACTTGCTCGAAGAGTTTGCACCTCTGACTAAGCTCACTGTGCGCCCTCGCCCAGACGGCCAATGGTTTACCATAGAAATTAAACTTGCTCGGTCTACTAAGCAAAAGCTTGAAAAAGCAAACAAAAGATCAGGACTGACTGTCCATCGACAGGCATACGAGGACTACTGTAGATCGTACCAATCAATCCTAGCAAGGGCCAAGTTTAGCTTCTATAAAAAATTGTTGAATCACAGTTTCACAATCCAAAAATTCTGATGTCGACGATCAAGCATCTTCTTAAGCGCTCCCAGATTAGCTCCTTACCTAGTGATCCATGTGATGATCTAGCTGATCGCCTCTCTAGCTTCTTTGTCAACAAGATAGACAAGATCAGGGAAGATCATTCCTACGGTGGCAGCATCTCCCAGGAATGATGTCCCTCAATTCCATGCAGCACCTTAATGTCTACATGCAAGGAGGTCACTAGTGACCTTGTCCTGAAGTTCATATACCTCCGGACCCTCTTCCCACTATCCTGCTTCTACGATACTGTGATCTGTTGCTTCCATAAATAACTATCATCCTGAATATGTCATTAGCCTCAGGTCATGTTCCAGCACCTTTCAAAAAGGCTGTAGTCAGGCCACTACTCAAGGAAGCAACACTAGACCAAGAGAATTTGAGCAACTTCCGGGAAGTCTTCATTCTGCCGTTCCTATCAAAGACACTGGGACGAGACGTGGCAGACCAGCTGAACTAATATATTGAAACTTCAAAACTTGCCAGTTAGTCCCAGTCCGGTTTTAAAGCTAATCATTCCACAGAGTCAGCATTGCTTCGGGTGTACAATGACCTACTTAGGAATGCAGACTTCGGTAGAGTATCTCTGCTTGCTTTGCTAGATCTTTCAGCAGCTTTTGATACTATCAAGCAGTCCTTCTTGAGCGCCTCTCATTTCGTCTGGGCATCACTGGCACTGCATTGCAATGATTGAGGTCCTATCTCAGTAGGAGACTCCTGAATATTGGTGTGAATGGACAAATAAATCCGAGAAACCTCTGGAATGTAGGTTACCTCCGGGCTCCGTGCTTGGTTTGGTTCTTTTAACGGTTTGTACTCTCTCTCTCTCTCTCTCTCTCTCTCTCTCTCTCTCTTTCTCTCTGTCTCTGTCTCTGTCTCTCTTTCTCTGTCTCTCTCTCTGTCTATCTCTCTCTGACCTTTGTCTCTGTCTCTGTGTGTGTGTGTCTCTCTCTCTCTCTCTCTCTCTCTGTGTCTCTCTCTGTCTCTCTCTCTCTCTCTCTCTCTCTCTCTCTGTCTCTGTCTCTCTCTGTCTGTCTCTCTGTCTCTCTCTGTCTCTCTCTGTCTCTCTCTCTGTCTCTCTCTGTCTCTCTCTGTCTCTCTCTCTCTCTCTCTCTCTCTCTCTCTCTCTCTCTCTCTCTCTCTCTCTCTCTCTCTCTCTCTCTCTCTCTTGCCAACGTGATGACGTGATGGCCTGACACAGTGTTAACAGCTAACAGCTGGCGCATAACTCTGCAGCTAGGCTTGTCTGTTGTAAGCATCGCAGTTGCCACATCACACCACTTCTCGCCGACCTGCACTGGCTCCCAGTCAAGCAACGCATCAACTTCAAGGTTTTGTCATTCAATTTTAGGCCCCGTCATTCTTTGGCTCATGCCTACCTATCCGATCTTCTCCCCCACCAGGCCAAGCATAGTTCCACCGGCTTTTCGGAATCTAACTGTTTACCTACACCTCATACAAACCTCAAACCGTTTGGTGACATTTAGTTCGTAGCTCCTAAAGCCTGGAACTCACTTCCGACTGGCGTCACCACATCTACTGACTTGACCACTTTTAAAAAGAAACTAAAAGCGCACCAATTTATCCCTGCATTTAGTGGGTCTTTGCGATTCGTCCTTCGTGTGCTTATGCTTGATGACACCGTGCGTGCTTCCTCTACCCAAACTTGCATGCTGATCTTGTGCATGTCACCCGTAGTTATTCTTGTTGTTTATTGATCATGCTACCACTAGCCATTTAATCATGCTTATTTGCAGCAAATTTTGAGTGCGTAGAAAGAGATTTATTTCTTTGAGAGCGCTGTATCAAATGTATTATTATTATTATTAGTACTAGTAGTAGTCATCCTATACCTAGTTTTCGGGTAATCATTTTGGTGCAGTCTTCATGCTCTGAAGTTTCTTTTTATCACGAGAAAAAACGTGGCAAAAAAATTGAATTATATGTTAAATAAACGTCAAGACAGTCAGACAGGCAGACTTCCGGCTTACGTCGAACGGCAGGGTTTTTCAAATTAAAACTCGTACGAGACAGTTTGTAAAGATTATTTAACAGCAACTCAGAATTCAAAAATTACTTTGCAGCAGCTTTTTACGGAGGTTTCGTTTTTGGATTCAATCGCTATAGAAGACGTGAGCTGTTCTAGCTTGCCACTAGCTGAGTAGATAGTACTCCATTGGCATCTTTTCTTTTCCGTGCGAGCACAACCAGTTTCTGATAGCTGGCACGCTCTAGGCTAGCTTAAGTTGTTTTGAAACGGCGGCGTGCTACATTCGATCGTGCTTCTGTTGCAGCAAAGGTAAAGTGTCTAGAAAGAGACTTGAGTTCTCTGAGAGCTATATAAAAAGTGTATTATTAGTATTATTACCATTATTATTTATATTATCAGCCAGACTATGACTGCCGAAATATTATTCACGATTCCTGAATCATAACGTCCAGGAACGACTAGCTGCTTCATAATTTTCGGTCGGGCGGTATAACAGCCGCCGAAGTCGCGTAATGTGAGTTGTCCTTTGCGTGCTTATGCCTGCCGATAGTAGGCATGCTATCACTAACCGCACTGATCTGCTGTCCCTGCAGAATTTTCAAAGTTCAAAGAGAGAGAGAGAGTGAGATTTACTTCTCTGGGCGCTATGCAAGCGTTTTATTAATATTATTATTCCTACTAATAGGCGGGCAGTCAAGCTCTACGTGGGATCCCATACTGCTGTATGCGATACCGATGGAACCAAAACAGCTGGAACCAATACTGCTAGGTCCAATACTGCTGGATATGATACAGCTGGATGCGATACTGCTGGATGCTATACTGCTGGATGCGATACTGCTGGATGCGATACTGCTGGATGCGATACTGCTGGATGCGATACTGCTGGATCCCATTCTGCTAAATTGAAACTACCTCAATGCACGCTGTCGATTCCCTGAACATATCCCGGATCGCAGGTATTCACACCACTCAGTTGGTTGGTAACAGAACTCACAAACACCTAAAGTTATATTTGTTTATGCATATCCTATGGTACCGTATATGTATTCATTGTTAATCCTTAGTCATTTCACATGGTTATAACGATACAAGTAAATGATTTACTGCAATTACGATCGTACTTTATTTTCCTTAGCTAACGAAGAATATCCGTGGTCTGGGCATCAGCACTGTAGGGTCCGCTGTACTGCGATAGCCTTAATACGTCACGGAAGTCAACGTATAAGAACAGCGAGCCCAATATCACAATCCTTGGCTTCTCCTGGCCAGGATCGGCCAGGATGGTCTGGAGCTACCTCACGGATTTCTGGGTACATGAATATACTGCCTGCTGTATTGTCGACTCAATCTGTTGCTGTGCGCGAGTGCCGGCATAAATTCAACAAAGACGCAGTGCCTATGCTTAAAAGCAAGAGATCCTGGTCCAAACCTAAATTCAAGTGAAGGTCGGCCGATTCGATAAGCCCATTTATACGTACTGCAGCAAAAGAGCTTTAGTGACCATCAGCCACGTTCGCGGCTGGTTGTTAAGGATTGCTCGCACTAGGACTTGACCGAAGACCAGGTTTTCCAAGTGCCATCGCCTAGTGCCATACATCAATTGTGACACCTAGTCTTGGTGTCTCTCTTAAGCGTACACCGTACGTGGGTGAGTTTTCTCTACTGCAGTCGTTCTACTCGCGATACTAGAGCGTCGACCCCCGCAGGGCAGCGAACGTGCAAAGAGACTTTTCCTGAAACGTTCTTTGATTGGTTTTCATTAAAATGACCTTTCCCTTTTTTCTCAAGGCACCAGCTAGGTCCAAGCGTCCACTCGACAGCACCAGCTGGGAAGGAGGGGCGTGGCCGAAGTAGCGGCGGCGAGCAGCAGCTTACTCGGCCGGGTGGCTTAGGGGAGAGGAGGCTCGCGACGTGCTCCGTTTTGAGTGTGAGAACAGTTCTCGTAGTCATGTCTCACGTCATGCTTGCGTCAACGACGAGAGCACTGATGAGTTAATGGTGGCATCAGCAACTGGCGAATGATAGCTCAGGACGAGCGCAGTCTGGATTCCAGGCATATTTTTGAGCGGGACGGCCGCCTAGTGAGGGATGGCTATTTACCGAGAGTCAAAGGCCACCCAGACCCTAAGAGCAGCTGGTGCATGGCCATTAAACGCTACTGATGACGCATGCGAGCGAATTGAATCGCGAGTTTCGTAACTGGGATTTGGCCTCCCTGCTCCTAATGTATCTCCGTCTGTAACTCCACAAAGTCATAAAGACCATGTGGGTGTTACGCAGGAGAGTTTTGTATAGCGCACTCACAGCCTAAGCGACTTTCGGTACGCATTCGGTAGCCAACAGACTTCGTCTCACGTAACAAAGAGAAAGTGGGAAGCATAGCAGAGTCAGGAGAGCAGTTGAGGTAGTGAGTAGCATAGAAGTAGCAGCTCAGGACCGCTGAAAAGGATGTGCCATAGTCGGCAGTAGGAGAGTAGTTGTCGTTGCGTAAGAATTGTGCAAGTGAGTTCCACAGTCTAGGACCTGCAGAGCTAAAGCTTCTGTCGCCATCTGTCTACTCTAGCTTATCTGCTGTAAAGGCAAGCAGCGATGACTGGCAGGCCTGGCAATTATCGAGGCGCGCGAACCTGCTAATGCAGTCGCTGGTGAGAGGATTTTGGCTAAAACATTTTGCAAAAGACTACTCAGATGTCATGGGCTCGAGCCTGCTTTCTCAAATCGAGGGGCAACTACAGGATTTCCGAAGCGCTTGAACTTACGCTTGCATTGCTACATAACGTCGAGTAGCAGGCCCGTATGCATGGAGCTTGGGAGGCTCGCGAGCAGCAAGCTTCAGCGCGCCGCAGCTTTACTTCTTCGGAAGGGACGACGGTCTATCTTTCCGAAGAGGGCTGAACAAGCTGCGTCAGCCAGCATTCGGTGGGCACGGCTAGTCAGTTCTAGAGGCGGCTATCACATTTTCTTTAGAGAGAGATAGAGACAGAGACAGACAGACAGACAGGTAGACAGGCAGGCAGACAGACAGACACACTGAGGGAGACAGACAGACAGAAAGATAAATAGATAAATAGAGAGAGGGAAAGAGACAGAGACAGATAGAGAGAGAGAGAGAGACAGACAGACAGACAGACAGAGAGAAGAGGGAGAGAGACAGAGAGAGAGAGAGACAGAGAGAGAGAGAGAGAGAGAGAGAGAGAGAGAGAGAGAGAGAGAGAGAGGAGGAGGAGGAAGAGACAGCTCGAACAGACTCCTAATGCCTATTGGTTGGTGAGACTGGCTGCATACGATGTATGTCATTCGTTACCCGTCACTGCAAGCTTCACACTTCATATTGATATAAGACAGGAGCCAAAGAGGAACTCTTTGTATAGACTGGGAGCGAGGGGGCTAAGACGGGCCTACGCTTTCGGCGCGATTTCTCCGAACGGGTATACCAATGTTACTTTCGTAAGGTCTAAAAAATGTCTGCCTTTGACGCATAGCGTCATGCGCTACACAAATGAGGGACGCCCATTTTTTTGGAGAGGGCTAAAGAGTGCGTGCGTTCGGCATGCATGCTTAAGGTGCACGGCTTTGAGGTGTTTCTGCATAGTGGGGTGCTTTAGGGCGCAGATATTTAGACTTTCGAAAATTGAGGTGCGCCACTAGATTGCAGATGAGCTGACGAGCAGGTGCCCGAGCGACGCATCGGCGGAGCAATGCTCAGCGCTATGCATCTAGAGCTGGCCAGGAGGCGTGGAGAGGAGAGAAGGAGAGACCGCTACCTCCGAGGGACACCCGCTAGGAGCTCCAGTTTCAAAGTAGTTTCTGAAGCAAGTATTATAACCTTTCTGGAGCCCTTTCGGCGGTGACATTGCCAAATATTTTCTACCTTGAAGTCCGCAGGAAAACCTTGCAAGCAGTCACGATGACGAATTGATGCTTGGCGTAGCGTGTCTCAATGGGATGCTAACGTCTGCTAAGTCACTCCTGCAGTCAGCCTGTAGTTTCCTTGCTATTAGGAGAGCTTTTTATCATGACTGCTACGGTTACTGTTAGTCAATTTTACGTCAAGTAACGGTTACGGTTGCTGGTCAATGAAAATAAAGATTTCCTAATAATATAAATCATAGTTTTATCAGAAGCACAGCACGTTTTAAGAGAAAAGAGCATTTTTCTACATAACTCCTCAGCTGCCCCGTATTAAAATCGAATGCATTTTGAAGAAAACGCATCCACAGTCGGCATGCTAAGCCAACCGAAATGAAAACAAATAGGATGTTCCGTGACACTACCAACTTGTGCAATACATAAGTACGGGGCTGTTGAGCCATCATCCGACCTTGGCTTGAATTCAGGTTTGGACGAGCGAGGATCTCTTACTTGTAAGCTTGGACACTAAGTCTGTGAATCCTGATGCTCCGATATTCTTCTTGGTTAGCAGAGGATAAGTAAAGTATGACGTCTTTCTGAAGAGTTTGACACCAGTGACCACCAGATCCTGCTTAGGCGCTTACCATCTAGTGTCGGCACAGGCCCTTCAACATCGGCTTAGCTCCGAGTACGACTCTTCGATTTCAGAGCGTCGATATCAACCCGGCAAAGGCCGTTGGTCCTTCGCGAGGCGTTCAAAGCGCGGGTTATCCTAGGGATCTCTGCGTAGTCAGTTTTTTCTCGCAATGTGTGATGTAATGCAATTTATCTCCGGATGTAGCTCCACAAAGCCACGAAGACTATGTGGATGCTACGTCACAGGAGAGTGCTGTGTATAGCGAACTCGCAGCCTATGCGGCTTTCGGTGATTATCACGAACACAGGGTCTGGGTTTTGGGCTCCGCAAATGACACGTAGCTGCACTTGTGCTTCGATCATTCCCTGCCATACAGTACGTCAAACTCATTAATTGCAAAATATTCATGTGAAAATAGTCGCTCCTTAAACACTGGGTGGCACGTGCAGCTAATTGAAAATATACGGCTCGTGTGGCTCTTCTGGATGTCCAGGCCAGAACGAATAGGAACAACGTTGGTAAATGGTATCGCCCTTAAGCACTTTGCTAGTAGCCGTGGGCAGGCTCTGCTTTTCAGCCTGCAGAACAGATCGAGTATTGTAAATGTCCTGGCAATTCGACAGCCGGGTGGGCGGAGGCCAGTGAGATGCTTTTAGCCTCCCTCACCCCTCGAGCGCGACTAATTCGTAACCGAGACCTCCTCCAAGTAAGGCCTAGCGCAATGCGCGCCCTCAATCTCAGCCATCCATCTCTGCCATATTGGTAAAACCACTGGCCACAGCGGACATAGCATTAATACGTGAGTCAACGCTCGACTCGGGGCCAGCTAGTGAGTCTTCATACAATCAGTTGCTTCTCGTTGCAAAAAATGGCTCGCTCGTCTAGAAACAGACTACGGTTCTAATCGCCCTAGGCGTGCCGCCCAGAAAGGCTCTTCCGCTCACCTGAACGAAACGTGTTTTTTACCCAATTTCTGCCGAGCCCCGCGGCGAGCGTCTCGCAGAAGGCGAGGTGCGTGAAAAAGCTCGTTGGCCCTCTCTTAGAACTCGTTCGTCCTCATTTTCAGGAGAAGCGCGAAGCTTCACGACGTAGACTCGACGCCCCATGCGTCTCCAACGCAGCTCATTGTCCGCCGCCTCTGTCTTCTAGTCCCTTCTTCTGCTACAGCAAAGGCAAAAGCGACCCCCTCCTCGCCCGCTTAAATAGCCGGAAGTTGCCCTCCGCTGAAGGCAGCCACCTTTCTTTCCGAAAGCGTAAAAACCTCAGCCGCAAACCCTTTTTACTTTTGTCTAAAAACAGTTACCTGTTCAGTTTATCCAAAACAATACAATATCCCAATTTTAAAATTATTTCACACTCCAGAAATTGGCTTTAGAGGCCCTTTAACCCTATGACTCAGGACTCAACCACACGACCTGGGTCGTGAAGAGCGAGTACCTTATCCTTAGGCTTAATCCAAGGGGAACCTACCCGGAAGTAAATACAAGTAGTCACATTAAAGTCTTAGCTCCGTGAAGTTTCAGACAAAAATGCACATTACTCTGCAAGAGGGCCACATATGAAATCAGAGGAGCCTGGCCGTAGCAGTACCGAAAGCGCACAAGACGACGGTCAGATATGCACGGATCCAACTTCCGTGCGTCACAAGTCAAGGACGCAAGGAATATAGTTCTCCAGCATTGCAAGGCATACATTTTCACTTACTTTTAGATTCCTTCATTCTCTGGCTCCAGCCTACCTATTAGAACTACTCCCCCACCATGCGAAGTATCGTACGACCCGCTGTTCTGACTCGAATCGTTTAGCCATACCTCGTACGAACCTAAAAACCGCTGGATACCGTGCCTTTAGTTAGCATGCCCCCAAAGCCCGGAGCTCACTATCGACGCGTGTTGCAACGTCCCCGATATGAAAATATTTAAAAATAAGCTTACAACGCATCTTTTCATTACAGCATTTGGTCTTCGTGATTCGTACCTGCTCGTGCCTGTAGCTCGGTATGAATGTTGCTTGGCAAATGTTACCACCAAATATTTGGTAATGCTTTATATGCAGCATCTGTAAAGTGCTCAGAGAGATTCCGTTCTCTTAGAGCGCTATACAAATGTATTATTAGTATTGCTATTAAGCAATCGCTGGAAGCAGCAAAGTCAGTTTTCGGTCAGCTTTCACTCCCAGTGCGGCCCAGAGCGCTCAGCTCGATCCGCTCAAACCCTGGATGCCGTCCTTCGAGCGCGCGCAAAGGCAGCCGACGTGGTCGTGCGGCTAGCGCGATCGCTCAATTTCTCCAAGGAATTACTGTGCGGTGCCACCGCCAAATAATAAAAGAAGTGTTACGTTCCCATACTGACGTCCGTTTGTCCGCGTCCTGCTAAGTATGCTAAGTGCTATCTCCTGCCTGCGCCCGCTCATTGATCCGTCCGCGTTCACCTCTCACATACACGGCCGCCTACGTAAACCAGGGGCCTTCCTTACGGGATCCCCTCTATCCAATTTGTATCGGCCCACCTGTCTCCCCAGAATGTCTCTACTTGTACACCCGAGTAAATCAACCGTGCGTCGCCTTCAGTTCAGTTCGGCTTTGCCAACCGAGCGGTAGCTGGAAAACTGAGCAAAAATATGTGCACGCCTTGACAGCAAATCAACATTAAATTACTTTCAATTTCAAGTATATTACCGTCTCGGCCATCAGCGCAGGCCGAAGCGCACGCGGCCTAAACTTTAACTCGGAGCTTGGTGTTTGGCATGGTCGGCTATGAGCTAGGGGCCCGTTCCGTTGTTACTCTGACAAGCACTCCTATCGTTGGGGGGGGGGGTTCTATCTGGATCTCGGTGGGCGCACATGACCTTGCCAACAAGGGTCATTCAGTGGTAGGATCGCTGTCGCTGGTGTGACCTATTATGTCGTCGACACGTGGGGGTAGCATCCTCCGCCCTCCCTATCCCGTTGCAAGTAGCAAATGCAAATCGTACTCCCGTACAAATTTCAAGATTCTTTGGGGATCGTGCCTTTAGTCCGTATGCTCCCAAAGCCTGGAACTCACTCCTAAGCTGCGTCACGACATCTCCTGATTTGTCCACATTTAAACAGAAACTAAAATACATCTGTTTATGACAGCATTTATTGGGTCCCTGTGATTCGCCCTTCATGTGATAATGCGTGTTGATATTGTGCATGCTGCCGCTAACCAAACTTGTATGCTAACCCAGTGCATGTAACCCATAACCATGTTGTTACTGTTGTTTATTGAGCATGCTACCACTAACTATTTGATCGTACTTCGTCTACGGCAAATGTACAGTGCCTAGAAAAAGATTGAGTTCTCTGAGTGCACTTTATGAAATGCATTATTATTATAAGCAGCCAAACTGGAAACTCGGTCGATTTTACACGCCGAATCCATGCGCGTGAGATCGTCTTGCTGCTGCTTGCGAACAGGATTGCCGGGCTTTTGGGAGCGTGCGTTCTATAGACTCTGGCTCTGAGCGGGCACCGACTGAACGACAGTTTCATTGCGACCCTTGCAGCCCTGTATGCAGACCGCCCACCGTCTTCGCCATCAGCTTTTACCTTCCAGGGTGGCTGCCTGGCTGGCTACCCTGGAAGCGCTAATGAGAGAGACCGACAGACAGAGTCGGTGGGGAGAGAAGAGATGGATGGATGGATGGGTGGATGGGTGGATGGGTGGATGGATGGATAGATGGATGGATGGATGGATGGATGGATAGATGGATGGATGGATAGATGGATGGATGGATAGATAGAAGAAATAAATGATTTCGGCAGCACGCGGTCAGGCCAGCACTGATCGATCGACTAAGTGCACAGCGATCCACGCTCAGGCAGCTCATAGAGCCAGCTACCTCGAGACTTCCAAACGGTCTCCCGTATACTCGCCCCCATAGGATTGCTGCTTTGCTTGAGAAAGGCTCGACTGTCATAGTAATTGAGGCTACCAAGCAAGTACCTTGGAAAGACTGGACGTAGCATGGCGCTTTACAGGCCCGGGACAGGCCTTCGTAGCACGGCGAGCTGCAGCCGACGATCGAAGCAAGGTCGCGCCCTACATGCCGCGCGGCCGAAACGGCAAAGCACTATTTGCACTTCGAGCTCGAACGCCTCGCAGCTTTACGGCGCAAAAAGTAGCCAGTCAAAGGGTGGTTACTTTTCAGCTGGATTCAGCCGCCTCTTGGTTGTTTGCCCTTGAAAATCTGCGCAGCCACCACCGGCGCCTTAGTATTCCTCTTCTCTGGCTACCAGTGGGGCGGGCAGTGACTTCATTTCCGGATGCTTCTCGTGACTTGCGAAAGCAGCGCGAAGTAGGTTCCTCTTAGCAAGCAAGACTGATGAAAGACTGCGAGCGGGTAGCTGTCTCTAGCGTCTAGACCCCAGCAGACGCGCCGACGATGCACTCAGCCGTTCAGAGGCGGGGAGAGACCTGCTCATCCCTTCACATCAACCTCCTCCTCCCCCTGTGCTATGCTTTCTATGAAATTTGTTCGCGAAGCGCATTTTGCATGCGAATTCCATTGAGGCTTTCAAGTACAGCTCAAAAATGCACATTTAAGGTCAGACAGCGGAATCCGGAAACGAGGCTCGCTGGCTTCGGCGATGGCAACGTGCGGACGTGATATGCGGACAGCTTAGCGTAAGACGAATATCGCTAAAATGGATGGGGCACATACTAATAAAGGCAAATAAAAACAAAGGCACAATCAAAAAATGCATAACAAAAGTAAAAATGCCACCAAAGACCAGACGACGGATACACGAGCGCGGGAACTAGAGAGGAACTGCTCGTCGCGTCCGTCGCACGCCCTCTTCCACTCGTAGCGGTTCAACCGCCAGCTCTCTGCCAGCTGCTCCCTGGCAGCTGCGACGCCATAATGACCCATTCGTCGGAAAAATAAAGAAGGCTTTGCTCACGAACGGCTTTGCGGCTAAACTGATACGATTAAGGTAAGGGTTAAAACCTTTCTGGAGCGGTGATTGAGTCAGTGTTAGCGACCGGCCAGTTGAGTAAAATATGACGTTATTATTGAAATGGTTTGAGCGAGCACCTGCTTCTGGAATGCGACTACAGAGACTTGTGAATTATCATTTTAAATGCAGCTGCAGGTTGAGACGCCATTATGGAAACGGAAGTAGGTGGGCACCCTTGCGCTTCTGACGAGCTAGCCGCGCTTAATTTGACCTAATGAGCCGTACGCCTTCATCGGGCTCGTACATGCATGACAGTACGCTCGTTAAGCTGCTTGTAAAGTTAAGCCCTTATTTTTTGCCCGGTTTCTTTTTTATTCTACTCCCTCCTCCGCTTACGACGGTCTTCCGTTTATTGGTGGGTCGTACCGCGCTAATTGTGGAATAGTTGCTAAAGAACGAGGAGACTTGTGTCAATTTGACAAAGCGTACCTCCAGACAGAGGTTTAATTAAATAATTCAATGTGAGCTGCTCATCATCTTTATTTTGGGCTTAAACAGAAATACTATGGCGCAGTATACTTTTTGTCACCAGCGGCAGAAAATGGCCGGTTTGCCGCCATCAGTCGAGCAGAGCACTGCTGTCGAGCAGGACGCCAGATACGAAGCGCGAGCCGTTGAAGGAATTCAATGCGGCGGCACTCTACTCGTGCTGCCTGGAGAGGAATGCAAGTCGAGCTATCCCATCTCAGCGTGTGACTCCAGAGTGAACGTGATGTGAACGGACAAACGTCTACAGTGGGAACCACTCAAGTGGGGGGGGGTACCTCGGGGCTCTGTGCTCGGTCCGCTTCGTTTCACAATTTATGCTCTCCCTCTTGCCGATGTGATCGCCAAGCACAATCTAGGCTTTCATTTCAATTCAGATGAGATTTAGTTGTACCAGATGACCTTCACCTTTGCACTGATTCCTCCCAGCCCAGCGAGTACGTCGAATTCTCTACGCACCCTTACTCCACGTATTGATTTCATCCGCTCATGGAAAATTATAATAATAATAATATTGCACTTGATAAAGCGCCCTCAGAGAACTTAATCTCTTTCTAGGCGCTTTACATTTGCTGCAAAGTGATACGCAATAGAATGGATGGCAGCAAACTGTATTAAATTTAACAAAGACAAAGCAAACCTACTAGCTATGGGCAAACTAAGTTTGATTCGGATATTGGGAAACCTAACGCTCAAAATCGGCTCCGCCAGCATATCTCCTGTTAAATCTGGACGTGATCTACGTGTCCTGTTCTAAAGTGACCTTTCATTTGACGACCACATGAGCTCCACAGTCAAGTTCACCTACTTTTAGCTGCATGCAATTGCTAAAATTTGGGCTTATCTAGACAGGAATGCCACATATAAATTGGTTCATGCATTTGTGATATTCCGTCTTGACTTCTGTAACTCACTGCTTGCTGGTCTGCCGGCATGTGCAATCAGGCGCTTAAAGCTGGTGCAAAAATCTGCAGCTAGGTTGTCTCTCGTGAGCGTCGCAGTTGCCACATCACACCAACTCTCGCCGACCTGCACTGGCTTCCAATCAAGCAGCCCATCGTCTTCAAAGGTCACGCACTCTTGGGTACCATCATTCTCTTTCGCCAGCCTACCTATCAGAGCTACTCTCCCACAAGGCTAGGCCTTGTACCACCCGCTGTACTGACTCAAATCGAATAGCATTACCTCGTACGAACCTCAAACTTTTTGGAGACAGTGCCTTTAGATTTTATTAATAAAAAAATAATAATACATTTGATATAGTGCCCTCAGAGAACCCAATCTCTTTCTAGGCACTTTGCATCTGTTGCAAATGAAGCACGATCCGGTATCAAAATTGTATGCTCCCAAAGCCAGGAACTCACTCCCGACTGACGTGACGACATCTCCTGGCATAACCTCATTTAAAAATAAGCTTAAGATGTTCCTTTTTATTACAGCATTTGGCGGGTCTTTGTGATTTTTCCGTTTGTCCTTGCTTGTACTGACTATGTGCCTGCTGCTACTAACCGTATAATAATAATAATATAATAATAATGCACTTGATAAAGCGCCCTCAGAGAACTCAATCTTTTCCAAGGCGCTTTACATTTCTCATGCTAGGCGCTTTACATATCTATACGTTCACCCTGTGCCTGTCACACCTAACATTGTTTGTTATGCTTGATGGCATTGCGAATGCTACAACTAATCATTTGGTCATGCTTTCTAGAGCATTTGTAAAGTGCCCAGAAAGAGATTCCGTTCTGTAAGGGCACTGTCCAAATTTGTTAATAATATTACTACAGTTAAACGACTAGGTATATTTTCCTGAAGATGACGACCAGAGCACCTATCGGGGGACAGGTGACCGAGTCCAAACTACAATCGCATCGGCAAAGAGTGGCTACTGACCCCATTTCCAAAAAAAACGCGCTCCTTCGCTCTTCTCCAGTGGATTAATAACTAGCAAGCAGCGAAAGCTGCCCGGATGTGAGAGCACCAGCCCAAGTCTCTGCGTTCACTTGCCTATGCCGTGCACGATACATATGCGAAGCCAATGCCACGTGTATGCAATAAACTCCACTCTTGACAACGATAAGTCCACATTGGCATGAACTGAGTAGTTCGAGGGGAAGATTAAGCTCGCTCGCTCGCTCCTCGGCGTTGAACTCGCCCTTCGGTCTATCAGTAGAGTAGCCATAAAGTCGAACAAAAGGAGCAAGAAATCGTTCCGACCGCGTCGGTCGATGCTTGGCATGTCAACCGGTTTGCTCTTAAGTAGCTAGCAAAGCCTTGCTGCTGCTGACATCTAATGTCCGAATACCGAAAAAGTACTACCTGAGATGAGCACTGGAGACTATGAACAGCATTAGCACACACGCCCAGAAGTTCATTTTGTTTCCTCTGAGGCTTTTGTGGGAGTCCATTTTGCTTACGCGCTCATACCGGTCAGCGTTGGTAGAGCCGAGCTTGAGCGGGGCTGCCTAGATACGAGGATCCACAGCGAGTAGGACTTGAGAATTAGCTTTATCTATCGCCTTCGACGGCTGCAGCGAGAAAGCGCTCGCTGCGAATGAAAATTCAAGTGATGATCCCTGAACAGGGTAAGGAGCCACTAACAAACTGGGTAGATAGATGCTACACGGCTGGGGACCAATCGAGAGTGAGCCTTAGTCGCTGGATAGTAGATGGCCTTGAACCTGCCTCGAAGGCAGGTGCATCCATCCATATTCCTCTTACTATCTGCCCTCCCCTCCCGAATTGAACGTGGTCACCGAAGCTGAGCTTGCGCTCGGTTTTAGGCCCCATTCCAATCGCCGGACTAAGAAGAGTCACCCGAGTAGCCTGATTTTAGGCTTAGCAGAGCACTGACAAGCACTCTAAAGCTATGTGAGCTATGAGAGCGTGTGCAATGTTGATGAACTCGTTGCCAAGTCTGCTTGGAATCCAAAGAAAATACCTGCTTAAATTTAATATAAAATAGAACAAAAGTAACCCTTCTGAACAAACTGCTGCTATGCCAATTACTACTGAGCTCCTAAGTAACTTAAGGCAAATGTCGAGGAAATACTGAGAAGAATGGTCCAAAAATTCATTCTGTGGTACCTTTCAAAAGACATGTTAGAAATTGGATCTAAAGTTTTAAGATTTCAACATGATAGGAAAACACGAAAATGACTAGGCATAGTAATAATAATAATAATAATATTGCACTTGATAAAGCGCCCTCAGAGAACTTAATCTCTTTCTAGGCGCTTTACATTTGCTGCAAAGTGATACGCAATAGAATAGTAAGTAAAATCATGCTTGAAAAACAAACAAAATGAATAACATCGTTAGGGGTTACATGCACTGGGTCAGCATGCAAATGTGGTTAGTGGCAGCATGAACAGTGTCAGCACGCAAAAGCACATCGAGGACGAATCACAAGGACCCACTAAATGCTGTCCTAAATAGGTATGTTTTTAAGTTTCTTTTAAATGTGGTCAGGTCAGGGGATGTTCTGATGCAGTTCGGGAGGGAGTTCCAGGCTGTGGGAGCATACGAGCTAAATGCACGGTCTCCAAAGGATTTAAGGTTTGTACGAGGTATTTCTAGACTGTTGGATTCCGAAAAGCGAGTGGTACGATGCTCTGCCTGATGGGGTAGTATATCTGAAAGGTAGGCTGGAGCCATAGAATGAAGAGACCTAAAAGTGAGCGACAAAACCTTGAAGTCAATCCGTTGCTTGACTGGTAACCAGTGCAGGTCGGCGAGAAGTGGAGTAATGTGGCAACTGCGACGCTCACGACAGACAAGCCTAGCTGCAGAGTTTTGCACAAGCTGCAATCGCCTGATCGCACATGCTGGTAGGCCTAGCTATAGTATGTCAAGGGCCGTAATAGTCCAGGAGGTAAGGTGCTTGCTCCTCAAGACCAAGGTCGCGAGTTCGAATCCTGCAATCAGCGATCCAGTATTGCCAACTGCAAGCGGTGGTGAAAGCCAGTAAGTCCCTTCCGCCGCTATGAAATGAGGCTGTTAAATGAGCTACATTTGATTATTTATTATGTCTAATCCAAAAGTGAACCCGAAGGAACATAATGAAAAAACAAATAGAGTATTGATCTGTGCATCTGTGCAAGACTTGGGTCCCAACTTGTTGAACCTTGGTACATAAAGGTAGATATTTTCAGCTTGCTGCATCACTGCAGTAGGTCCATTTCTGATTTTATTTGAATAATTTTAGCTCTGTATGGCACCAAACGTCTTTGAAATTTATATCCTGCAATCATGAAAATGTATAGCAAAAGTTATCCAACGAAAATCCGAATTGTCCAACTGAAGCGATGTAAAGGCAGAGTTGAGTTCATCCTTGAAATTTCACGCTGAGCCATCAAGTTTTGGCCAAATTACGGAATTTACAAGACACAGAGCTACATTGTAAATAAAGCAGTTTCTATGTATCAAGCAATTACCTCAAAAAGCTGTAAAAATGTATCTCGATGTACCAATGTTTAAACAGTTGGGGCACAAGTCATACGTATGCATGTGTCAGTAAATGTGTTATTTGTAGGTATGTTGCCTCCAGTTTACTTCCGAGACTAGACCGGGTTTGCTTAATCGCTCTTTAAAATTTTCATTTTACGTAGAAATAGTCAAATTCGGATACCATTTCCACTGCGTTTGTCTTTAGAAAAGTAACTAAAGCAACTATTTGATTATTGGCCGAATCTTCTCAGTATTTTCTCGACATTTACTCTTTAGGGAAGTCATTAGATGTCAACCAGAAGTCTATCGATATCACCCGAGCACAGCTGTTCATCTGTGGATTTAAGCCCACGTGAGGTCTGGACCTTTTATTTAAGTTCACGAGAGTAAAATACGCTATGTCAGTGTAAATTTCAGATTTCTCATTACTTTCTCGTATGATTCTGTAAAGTCGTTGCGTCACCAATTGCTCTACGCAGTTCATGAGCTAGACTGTCGCATGCGTAACAGCGTAGTCAGGTCCCACGAATAACGTCGATCCATTGCCATGCGCTTCGATCCGCCTGCCATTTTCAAAAGATGGGTCGGGCAGCTGTGGTTATAACTCCAAATTTCAGGCATCGGTTTCGAGTTTCTTCACTTAGCTTCATGAAATAGCCAATGCTCAATCTCATGTGAATGGCCTCCAACGGCCCGGCTCAACGAGTGGCTTGGCATTTTCGAACCTTTAGAACTGAATTTCGGCACGCCTTCTCTGAACGTTACTTTCACACTGTCACATAACAAGTTTGACTCATCGAGCCTAGATGTCTAGCGGTCAGCATTGGACTCGGTAAGTCTGAGGTCTCTGATCCGAGTGCTGAGGTCTTTTTGGTTGGGAAGTATGGCTCTCTTTCCTCAACCCCATCTGTGAACTTGGAGTCTGGATCAGGATTATCTTCCTCGCTGTCTTACCTACTTCTTTTTCCTGAATATGTCTCTATCCGTGGATGGGTCGGGGACGGAGAGCTCAGGGCAGCGTGGTACGTGGTAGCGATTGATCTAGGAATGTGTAGATACCGTCTGGGAGGCGCGGTCTTGCCAGTTCGAAGCTTGCAAGTATCGACGTTGTGGATGTAGCAGTTGCTTGAGCGTCAGTCGGCTCCTCTAAATTTTTTGGATAGCAAACTTTGCGACTCTCTGTTCTTACCTGTATCAGCTTGTAAACATTATAAAGTTATATAAATAAAGAATTATATTTCAAACATTACCTATTACTGCATAGGAAATTCCTAATTGTTCAGCTCACCTTCAAGATTTCCCTTCAACTTCAAGATCTACTCCCCCACCAGGCCAAGTATCGTACCACCCGCTTTTCGGAATCAAACTGTTTACCTATACCTCGTACAAACCTCAAATCCTTTAGAGACCGTGCATTTAGTCCGTATGCTCCCAAAGCCTGGAAATCACTCGCGACTTGCGTCACAACATCCCCTGACTTGACCTCATTTAAAAAAACTTAAAATGCACCTTATCTATGAAAGCATTTAGTGGGTCCCTGTGATTCGTCCTTCATATGCTTACGCGTGCTGACACTGTGCATACAACCACTAACCACACTTGCATGTTGACCCTGTGCATGTCACCCCTAACTATTTTATTCATGATGCTTATCAAGCGTGATACCACTCACCGTTCGACCACGTTTCCCTTTGCAGCAAATGTAAAGTACCTAGAAAGAGATTGAGTTCTCTGAGGGCGCTTTATCGAGCGCATTATTATTATTATTCTCCTGCAGTGCTCAAATGTGAAATGAGATAATGTGAATAGATAGGTTTGTCTTGATCCCAAGAGGCATGCCGAAGTACGCTTTGCAGGCCTGGCAAATCTTAACAGATGCTTGAAGGAGTACTTTTTCTCTCATTTCCTGATTAACTATCCACACGGGCAGCTAAGTGCATCTGCTGAGCGCTAGCAACTCTGGGCGCCATGCCAATTAAATACGGCTATTCACCAGTCTCTTACTTTGCTATGGCATTAATTTAAGGGCCCGCTACTGTTACACTCCTCTGGATACTACAGTCCGCCTGACTCTCACGTCCAATCGAGCACACTTCCAAGTCGTAGAACAACGACTGCGTTACTTGCACACCTGACGTCCAAACCGCGCCTGAGGGGATTCCGAAAACACAGGTGTGTGCCCAACGACAAAAATAATTGAAGTCTACTACCTAGCTATTGACCTGTAAAGATTCTTTTGTCAACGTTGAAACTGTTAGGGAATCCTGAAAAACTCTTAATGCTGATATGGAGTCCTTCTTAACACTCACTTCCTCTAAACAGCTCTCAGCTGTAACTCACCACCGCATGAGGGAAAAAATTCTCGTGTTTCTGAGAGTTCTACTAGTGCATAGAGAAATCGAAGAAGGAGACGTTCACAGCATTTTTCTATGCCTCCAGTTGCTGCTTTCCAATATCTGGGACACGAGTCAGGGTCAGTGGCTCCGACGACTACATGCAGCTCCATCCTTCAGTGACGATATACTTGCACGCTGTCAGTCGCACGTATTGCATTTTACTCTATAAGACTGTCGCCCGCAGGTATTTAGCCGGTAGACGGAGCGGGGGGGGGGGTACCAGTGAAGAAAATGCAAGAGGTGCCTTGACCTTCTACTTGGAAGTTCAAGAAACTCGGCTAGCGGCTCGGAGCTACCGTGAACTCGAGGAGAAGGCGGATAGCTTGGCGAGTCATCTTGTAAGGGACCAAACGCTGATTAAAATACCCGAAATTATTAAATTATTAATGATTATTAATTATAGTTATTATCATTATAACTATAGTCATATTTTATTATATATTATAATAATTATTAATATCCGAAATTATTAAAATAGCTGCTTCAATGCCAGAGCTCATGTTTGGCACGCTTGAGGTGCCGGCCTGTCGGTTGAAGTGCGTCACGAAGCTCTGGACGAGCAACGTTCAGCCGAGAGCCTGAATCGCACTACATAAGTGCTAACGTCAGAGGGAGGAGTCAGAGAGAGGAGGCGCTTCATGACTTTACAAAGATTTGCGTCTGGCACATCCGTGTGTGGCACATCCTCGGCTTGCTAGTCTCATTGATTGATCGAGAGAGTTTTCACCTCGCTGCTGGCGTGCGAACTTCTGCCGAGCTGGTTTGGTCTAGCGGTTAAGGTGCTCGCCCCGACCAAGGTCTGACTAAGGTCGTGGGCTCGAGCCCCGAGGCATATGTGAAGCGCCTGAATAGAGATTAAGTTCTCTTGGGGCGCTATATAAATGAATGTTTTTTTTATACACGGCATCGTATAGATGAGGTGAGCTTATTTAACAGCCTAAGTTTTAGATAGCGTTGGAAAAGCCTTTACGACTATCACGACCGCTTGCAGTGGTAAATAAAGGATCGACTGCTGCAAGATTCGAACTCACGACCAGGGTCGTGAGGAGCGAGCACTTCATATCTTGGGCGAAGACCAAGGGCACCATTCTTTTGCAATAAGGACAATGGCAATGGACAGTTTTTCGCTTGCTCAAGGCAAGCAGTGAGCCGACGTCGTTGCGTCTACGGCAGGTGTTTTGATTGTAGTCAGGTACCGGTAGCCGCTCAGAAATCTGGCCAAAACGAAGTAGGTGCGACCGGCACAGCGACGGCAGGGAAATAGCTCATGTCGACGCACGTCATAACAGGTATTGCACCGTAGTCCACAGAGACGCGCTCGGCACTTCCTGTTTCCACAGTCCCAAGCGTCGTCGGCGCTCGGATCCATGGCAACGAGCAAGCGCTTGCTTTTGCTTTTGAAAGAGCGTCAGCGGATCGCCTCTCTCTGACGAGAAATATGGCGACGCTTGCCGAACTAACTTCTCACGTATTTTTAAGCAGATAAATGTTCACATGTATTTACGCACGCAAGCATAATCATGCTGAATTCTGCAGGAAAACATGAAGAGCCGTGCCCAATGAAATCTCTTTCGGAATCTCGTCGCAGTCATTACTTTAGGGCCGCCAGTGCGAAAACTCGAACGTGGCCAACCGGTGGGAACGGTATGTTGAAGATCTTTTTTCGTAGCAACGCGAACGAGAAATTGCATGCAATTATCGTACAAAGTCGAAGCTTTTGTTGATTGAACATTTGATATATTATAGTGTTATGTGTTAGCTATGAGTGTCCTTCAAGGGTGTATATATATATACATATATATATATATATCTCCGTACATGACTGCTGCATGCAATGATGTAAGTAGAGCTGACAAAATAGCTAATGTGCAGATAGTTAAGATAAATGCTTTTTAAACTGTTTCTATCAGTTTAGGCATAAGGGGTCATGGGAACAATATGCCTAAGCAAAGACGGCCTAACAAAAAGCCAAGACAGCACTAGGACAAACGAGGCAGCTGAGATTTAGCCAAAACAGAATCGGACTGCATGGCATAAATATGCTTTGGCGTTTTGCAGTTTTGCTAAGGTAAGTTTATATTAGAAAAAACTATTCACATCCTTTTGTGCCACAAGTCTGCGAAAGACGGACTTGACCAAAGTACTCGTAGATTGCGTGGCCTTATCCATCCGCCATACTGCATTTCTCGTTTGTTTTTTCACGAAAGCATTCGTACGATGGGCAGGCATTTGCATCGTTATCCTTATCATCATGTCGTTCTTTAGAGGCACGACCAAACGGCCGAAGTCGGAGGAACGAGTGGTGTCATGCGAAGCCTGATTAGGAAGTATCGTGGACATGTTGTCCGGAGGAAATGACTGAAGGCACCTGAATATGAGCGACGCGACCTTGAAAACTGCCATTGCTTGATGCGATGCAAGTGCAGATCGGAGAGACGCGTAGCGATGTGGCAGTTGTAGCGTTCACGATAAGTTAGCCTAGCTGCAGAGATGTCTGCTAATTTTAGGCTTCTTATAGCACAGGCAGGAGGCCTGGAAGTAGAGAATTTCCAGTGGGGCATTACGAATGGGTGATTCAGCTTGGCCGGTATCCTTATCTGACAAAGTCTGAGTTATTTGCTATGTGATTTGTCTTTTCAGGCTCCTGGCCAATTAATTCCGCTGGCAAACATATCCTCGAGACTATAATTCGGCGTCACTCGAGCGTCATCGGCATGACTCGAGCAGCAGTAGCACTAGAAGAAGCAGCAACTGTCGTTACTTGTAACCCAGTTACGCCCCAGCTTGTCAAGGTAGGAACTTCCTGTGGTACCTTCGGGCTAGGATGAATCATGCAAGCTGCTGCCCTCATGTGCAGGCTAGAAGGCTTCGCCGGTGCAGGCCGATCTGGAACGTTTGGAACCATCGCAGAATGGCGATGGCTTTGGCTGCCGTTGCTGCTGCTTCGGTTGCTACTGTTGCTATGCAAGCTTAATCTCTCTTTGCCCACAGTTTTCTTGGTGCTGGTGCTGCATTAGTGCTTTCTAGTGCTGCCTCAGGCAGGGAGAACATTTGCCTGGTGTCAGTTCCATGCTGTGCGACGGAAGCAGCCACAACCTTCGCTGCAGAAGTACATGCCAGGCAGGCTAGCAGCTTCAATACTTAGCACCGGCCTGAAATTTTCAATTCCGACCTGTGCCCGGTTATAGTGGGCACTTGCGATGGCAGGTGGCCGTGGTCCAGAGTGCCGTCTGCCTCCCTCCCGTTGCTTTCAAGTAATCAGCCGCCTGGTACTTGCCCGAAACACGACCTGCCGAGAAATACCTTTGACACTAATCAGCCCCACAGCTGAGGCGGTACCACCGCCTCTTTAATTGGCTACTGATCAGTCAGCTTCGAGGAACACCCACGAGAAATCCCACCATAGTTGTATAATGCTGGGATAACAAAATGCAGACAAAGCCGACGAGCAGGTCCTTGACAAAGACCCATTGCAGCAGAAAATGGTTCTGCCCAGAGCAGCAGTAGCAGCCGCAGAAGCTCCAGAAACGACTCTGCCAGATACAGCTACTGCCCTGCCGTTCTCGTGAGGTGAGCAGAGCAGAGGTCAAAGGCCAGACTGAGTGGCTCCTCGGCCTTGTCTGGCATCCATGTAGCTTGCTGTGCCCACCTCGTTTAGCTGGCTCCAGGGCACAGATTTAGTCAGACAGGCATGTAAAAACAGGTGCCATCAAATTTGCAGCTGGTGGTGGCAGGGGCCAACTAGGGCCAAGCCGATTCGACTTTTGGAGCAGCTGCTGTGCATCTATCATCAGCTCTGTCAAACCAAAACCTAACCAGAGTAACAAGGGCCCTAGGGTCATCGAATTTGTACTCCATTTCTCGGGTGCCGAGTAGTGCACGCTTCGTTTTGGAAGAGAAGTTCGCGATTTTTTTATTGAATCTTAAAATGCCATTTATTTTCCATGGATTTAGTGCAGTGGCATATATTTCCCCAACGATTTCTGACGAGTGTAGACACAGGGTCTTTTGAAGTTAATAGCGAAATCACTTACAAATGGCTCGACGAGCTATGCATATCGAATACCTATGATCTATTCGCTCTCAGCTTTCCTACACGTTTAACACTCACCTCCATTGCTGCATGCATTGCTGGCATTTGCACTTGTATGGCAGCAAACTTTCTCAAATTGAATGGCGATAAAAAAACAACTTAAAAAATACTAGCTGATTAAACAGCCTCTTTTGCATAGCCACGGAAGAGCCTTTACGGCTATCACCATTGCTTGCAGTGGCAATACAGGATCGCCCACTTCAGGATTCGAACCCGCGACCTCGGGGCCGAGGTCTTCGTGAAAAGCAACCGCCTTACCTAGTGTGCCGTCACGGCTTACAAGTTAGCAGCAAACCTATTTGTGTGACTCAAATGTTGGTAAGCTTAACGTTCAAAAATGGCTCTTCCGGCACATCTCCCATTACATCAGCACACAATCGAGGTGTTTTGTTCCAAAGAGACCTTTCTGTAGACGACCACATCAGCTCCACAGTAACTTCTGCCTACTTTCAGCTATGCAGTAGTGCAAAATTCGGTTTGGCATAGGCAGGGATACTAGATCCAAATTAGGCCATGCATTTGTGACATTCCTTCTCGACTTGTGTAACCCAATGCTTGCAGGTCTTCCAGTCTATGCAACCAGGTGCAAACAGATAGTGCAAAACTCTGAAGCCAGGCTTGTCTTTCATGAGCATTACAGTTGCTACATTACACCACCTCTGGCCTGCATGCACTGGCTCCCAGTCAAATAGCGATCTCTCGCTCCATTCTGCCACTCAGAACTACTCCCAAATCAGGATGGGCATTGTAATAGGCTTTCTTCTGACGTAATGCCTTGAACCAACCTTAAATTTTTCGGAGACCGTGCCTTTAGTTTGTATGCTCGCAAAGTCTGGAACTTACTCCTGACAGACTTCACGACGTTTCCTGACATGGTGACATTTCAAAAGAAGCTAAAAGCGTTCCTGTTCCTCACAATATTTGCTGAGCCCTTGTTTTTGTCCACTGCAAGCGGATGTTTGCTGACACTGCTTATTTTACCACCACTAACCACATTATGCATGTTGACGCTGTGCTTGCTACTACTAACCATATCGTCAAGCCTCTTTTACATCATATATGAAGTGCCTAGAAAAAGATTCAAGTTCTCCGAGCGTGCTATACTGTTATTATAATCATTATTATATAGAGAACTAAATCTCTATTTGGGCGCTTTTAATAGGCTGGAAATTAAGCACGTTAGTAGCCTTAAAGTAATTCAACCGTCTCTTGGAGCACTAGTAACACAACATCGTGGCCGGTTTTGACTGAATGAAAGCACTGCCCTCAGCTATCCTCCAGTATTCGTCCAAGATGAACGGCTCGACAATAAAACGTCGTCCTCCCATCGGGCTACTGACAGGCAGGAGTTTCTTCGAACTCACATTGGCAAGACTCGATGCTTCTCAGCAAACTTCTGCGAACTCGCAATGTACATTGACGCCTGTAGTTATGGGACGCACTGCTCACAAGGGACACAGTCAGCAGCTGGCAAATATAGTTAGCAACGAGTAATTACCTTTCCAGTCCCTCAAAAAAGGCCTGTGCATTGTGCGGCTGATGCAGCAGTACGGACTTGCTCAGACTGGCCAAAGCCTTTTCGCGGCTGACCTCGCTCACATTAAGAACAGGATTCAAAGAGCCACTACAAAGACTAGTAGACCTGCTGACTATTTACCACATGCAGAGTGCGATGATAGCAGTATTACCAGGAAGATGCGAGTGCCTGGTTTGCTGCATGAAGAAACAGTTTTTTATTTTTCAATTATATGCGAACCCAATATTTGTTCTTAGATAAGCCGAAGCCAATAGCAGTGCACGTTGTCCCATCTGTCTTGTATAGATCGGCTGGATTTTACTTTAAATCGCCTTAGAAACCAAATGCTTGGGGTGGATCTGTAAAGTGCTCGAAATACCGAAAATCACAACTGCTTGGTATCGGGTCGCAAGTCCCGCATTCAACCACTAATCATTTAATCATGCTTCATTTACATCATATGTAAAGTGCCTCGAAAGAGGCTGAGTTTCCCGAGGGCGCTATACGAATGCATTGTTATTATTTTTATTATTATTAAGCAGTCTCTCTAATGGAAGTGTTCCTTCACCTCAACACACTGCAATCAATTTTTTTTTAGCTTTGGTGGCAGCTCCACAGGAAAGAGTAGGCAATTGAAAATGGGTGGCGGCATGTAGCAGTTTTTAAGTGGGCTATGCTACTGAAATGGTAAGCGACATATGATGAGTTCCCTAATCGAATCCCTTCTCTATGAGCATCATTTATGTGACTCTATCAGCAAGGCCAAGTCTGAGAACTTCCGTGTATTCCACAACAGTAATGGCAATAATGATAAATATTCTAAATATTCTATATAAATTCTATATAAATTTTATATATAAATATTCTAGAGGGAATCACCCTTGTCATTCTAACAATATATATATATATATATATATATATTCATGCTTTATATATCTCATATATTACTATATTTATGCTTTCACTCCGGCGGCACCGGTGCGTGCCTCGGCCCCCGTCTCTGCGGTGGTGGTGGATGTACGTATATGACAAGGGTGGTGAGCCGTAATGGTGGCTCACTGGGTAAGGCGGTTGCATTTGACGACCTCGGCCCCGAGGTCGTGGGTTCGAATCCTGCGGTGGGCAATCCTTTGTCGCCACTGCAAGCGGTGGCGATAGCCGTAAAGGCTCTTCTGTCGCTATACAAAAAAGAGTCTGTTAAATCAGATAGTATTACTATTATTATAAGGGTAACTCCGCATCAGGAATTCGAAATGGACTCCTCCACAGAGACTACTCTACATGGCCAATGGCGACTGGAAATACTTTATTGGCTGTTCCTCTCTTTCCCACAATTGGAAGTGCCAATCGTCTTGCGTTGCACGAAAATTGTTCGAGGAATGTCAGAACCGTCTAAGCCCACGTATCGCCTGGCTCCGATCAAGGGCTCCGATTCCTCGCCTTCAGTCGATTCGAATTTGAAACTTGTCGCTATGAGATCCCACAAAAAAAGGGAAATTCCATCTCGTACTTGCTCAAGGCAGAAGGATAGCGAGCAGGTGTGGGTACGAACGCCAATTATTAGTTATATGCAGCTATGACATCGCCTGACTTGACCACATTTAGAAAGAACTTAAAAACGCACCTATTTATGACGGCGCTTAATGGGTCCCTGTGATTCGTCCTTTATGTGCTTATGCCTGCTGACACTGTTGCATGCTGCTGCTAACCACACTTGCATGCTGCCCTGTGCATGTCACCCCTAAACATGTTATTCGTGTTGTTTATCAAGCACGATACCACTCACCATTCGACCGTGTTTCCTTTGCAGCAAACGTAAAGAACCTAGAAAGAGATTGAGTTCTCTGAGGGCGCTTTATCAAGTGCATTATTGTTATTATTATTATTATTAGCCGTAAGGGAGCTTTACCGCTGCCGTCATACAATAGTGCAATTGCAGTAGGTTTTGAATACGCATATACACGCTACGACACCTAGACGTCTTTATCAGCATAGCAATATATGACCGGGATTTTTTGGCATTTGAATTCTGACTTTGTACCCGACTGATGCCAGAGGCTTGCTCGTTCTGAGAGGCCATCTGCAGCTTCACTCTTTCTCGCCTTATCTGTAAGGATGTGGTGCACCCACGGTTGTGCTGCTAACAGCCGGTTACTAATACTCTTGAGAACAGTGGGAGGTCATCGTGCGGGCAGCGAGCAGGCGTGGCCAATGAAATTAATGAGTACCCTAGGTTTACTTGTGGCGAATGTCGGCGCTGGTATTTGTCTGAGCCATCGGCGAGGAGGCAATGTGCACCAATCTGATTAATGATGCAGGCTCTTTCATTTACGGTCGGCAGGCCAGTAGTCATTAGCTTCCAAGTAAAGACCACATGGCTGCATTGATCGTGCCTAAATTTAAGGATTGTGTATAGAAGTAAAGAGTAAATAGAGCTCGGTTGCGGATTAGTAATATCCTCTCGGTGTATCCGTTTCCCCACGAAGCAGGCTGGCAGGCAGGCGATACTATTCGATTACCGCTTGCTCGGTAGCTGTTCGACTCTCTCGCTCTCGTCAACAACAAGTAAAGAGTTTTGACCGGCAGTACGTTATGTGCAACTGACAACAAGCCGTCCTAATCCTACTGCAAAATCTTCAAACGAGTTACTACGGCGGCAAACTATCGCAAATATGCGGCCAAGTTTACTTGCCGGTTCAAGGCCGTCATGCCAGCAAAGCTCATCTTGTTGTCGC
Organism: Cristatella mucedo; assembly: GCA_009760855.2. Taxonomy (NCBI): domain Eukaryota; kingdom Metazoa; phylum Bryozoa; class Phylactolaemata; family Cristatellidae; genus Cristatella; species Cristatella mucedo. Next base: position 18,071,280 of record WPIO01000001.1, on the reverse strand, counting down.
CTAATGCCTAGCACTCGAGTCGCAAAGCAGACCTCGCAGTACGGGCCGACCTGCGGTGGCTGCTGCTCTGTTTGGACAGCAAGATTATTTTCTTCGCCGCTAGACAAGGTAAAGTTGCGAACAGCCAGCGAAGATATTTATGGATTACCCAGAAACAGACACCGTGCATTTCGTACGTACGCGTTTAGGACGACGTCGCCCCACCACTATTCTCTACGACCTCCATGTCTGAACAGACGTGGAGGCCACAAGCTGCTTTCATATTGTCTCTTCTGCAGCAGCATTCTACGGATCCGAAATATTTTATCGCAAAAGTGGGGTACCAATGGCGACCGAACAACCAGCCTCAGCCAACTTCGATGCTGTCCCATAAACGTACTAAATGGTTCCGATCAGGCGACTGACTAGCTGGGCCAGCCCATCAGAAGCTGTCCGGATTCCTCTAAGAAAGCTGCTTTAAATCGCCTGACAGAGTGCTTGGAGGACAGTTATCTTGCTGCCAAATATAAGGGCCCTACAAGCCAAGTATTTGTGCTTTGCAGCTCATCTTGCTTAACCATCTGCAGGTGCACACATTTTGGTCCTTTTTGGACCTAGGATCTGAAGCTGAGCTCCAACAGTGTTTTCCGAAAAGTAGCATCGAAAACCATCGCGGATATGATGGCAAAGTTTTCTTGCTGGTTCAAGGCCGTCATGCCGGTATGCCTCATCTTTCCTTCGGCTAAGCCTTACACTATACCACAGTCATAATGCCAAATATCGTTAACCTACTTTCATCAGTCCGTCTAAAACTGAATTCCAGGGGTCCTCTGTCCAGAGGGCGTGGTCGTGGGCCTACTGAAAGCTGCCCGATTTACGGTGTCTGGTAAGCAGAGACTTACGTTTTGCAACCAACAAGGAAGATGCCAATCTTAGCGAGATTCCTACTAATCATACGTTTACCAAAATCGATCCCGGAAGCATCTCTGCAAGACCGTGCCAGGTCTCAAAGTGTGATAGATCTATTCTGGGTTGCTACCAGCTGGATGAGGAGGTTATCGATAGATTCAACTGCCCAGGCCATCGAACCAGTCCCGTTCAACTTGTTAATAGTATAGGGCACGGTGAATTCTCTAATCCCAAGCTATCTTCAAATCATAAGATTGCTACGACCTCTTTGAGACAGCAGTGCCAGCATCTTGTTCTACCACATCTTCTCAGTAATTGATGTGCGACTGATAGTTTTTTGTTACACTAATGTAAACGTACGGCTTCAGGCACCTATGTGTACCCATGTAATTATTAAATTATTCAATCTTAGGTGTACAACGTTCAACAAATGACTATAGACCTAGACTAATGAAATTCTACACTGATCTTAATTCGACAATGTTCGACAGTGACATGCTTAGTTTTGCTGTCTAATCACATAAAATAACGACCTTTGAGATACAATAATGATGATACAACCGGGCGAAAAAAAATTCTCAAAACCCCAAATATGCAGCATTCGGGCAGGCCAAAGCACAAGTCACAGTCTCGGAGTAGCTGGAAGCTCTGGTCGGCCTAGCGTTATCCGGGAGCATCCCCTGGTGCGGTTATAGTAGTCCTGCGCACAAGCTTGTTAAAAAAAAGCGAAACGCAGACGATTGTAGCCAGCATATGACAATTTGCATAAGTATTTGCATCTTTTCGGCTTTCAAAGTGTGTACAGAATCAATCTGCACTAAATTTCGGCGTACCAACATGAGGTACAACCATAACACTTACGTTTACCTATACTTCTACATATACTTCTGGATTGGCCACATGTTGCTGATAACAAGAATCACACATTTTTATATTGCCCTCATAACTTGATCTCTTTCTAAACACTTCCAATATGCTTCAAATGCATGACCATATAGTTAATTGTTGCATGTACAGCATCAGTATGCATATGGTTAGTGGTAACATGCCAAGTGTCAGCACGAATAAGCCGACAAAGGACAAATCACAAGGATCCAGCCCATATTGAGAGGAACATTTGCATTGTTAGCTTCTTTTGAAATGTCACGTCAGAGGATGCTGTAAAGCCAATCCTGAGCCAGTTGCAGGCTTTTGGAGCAGGCAAAGTAGAGGCACTGTCTTCAAAGGTTTTGAGGTCAGTTCGAGACTCGGCTAACCGACGGTTTGAACGAGAAGAGAGAGGGTGGTGCCTGATTGGGGAGTAGCTCTGAGCGGTGAGCTGGAGCAAGAGAATTAAGGGACCTGAAAGTGAGTGACAGAATCTGGAAGTCGAAACGCTGTTGATTTGGAGCCGATGCAGGGCGGCGAGAAGTGGTATACTGTGGCAACTGAAACACAATAGACGAGTCTGGCTGCAGAGCTTACACAAACTGTAAGCTCCTGATTGCGTAGGCCGTAAGACCTGCAGGCAAGGAGGTAAGGAAGTCGAGACGGGGATGTTGCTAACGCACGAATCTACTTGGATATAGCATCCCTGTCTAAGCAGGCACGAATGTGTGCAATGCTACATAGCTGAAAATAAGCAGACGTGACAAGAAGCTGATGTGGTCGTCTTCGGAAAGGTTCTTTGGAACAAAACTCCTAGATTTCGTGCAGATGCTTTTTTATTTTCTAACCTTAAAACCGCCATGGCTATTCGTGGTGCCTCACATAAAAATCTATGCAATGGAACTAAAAAATCTGGGCAAAAGGTCTAGGCATACAGTGGCCATAAAGTGCAAAGCTGCGTCAAACTGAGTTACAAAATAGGTACGGTATATCAAAATGAGTCAGAGCTGCGACAGAGAAGTAAATAGAGGCGCCTGCGCCTGGTATACGGGTGCAGGCAGGCATGAGGTGAGTAGCATAATCCCGTATCTACACGCAGTGGCATCACTAGGAGAGAGCGAAAGCACGGAACAACTGAGCAGTCAAGTAGACCTGGCTCTGCTGTGCCAGAAAAAAGCAGACCCCTACACGCTTCATTGCCTATTGAAGGAATATTACAGAGCATCAGAGCACACTGAAATGCGACCTGCCTCCTGGGACAGCTACCAAGATATATCTTGTGTGGCGGAGGCTAAAGTTCAACTTACGAGACCAACTGTGAGATGCGTCACTTCTTATTGAACGAAAATGCAGCGAATGCTGCACTGATTCACTGGATTCGCTGTGCGAGTCGAGCTATCGGCGCAGCCCTGTACTACTTTTCAAACTCAACCTGAAAGAATTGCACACACTCGGTGGGTGGGTATCGATCGTATCGTTGCTGTCTTACACCCACCGACACCGCGGTAGGTACACTGACCTTACAGCTTCGTTAGCAGCTGAGCTCGAACACACGCACGCCAAGGACCGGAAGCTGCTGGACACCGACAGCGAGCCGAATCACAGGCTTCTGCACATTGGCAGCAAGCCAGATCCACTCTTCGGCAACTGTCAGGCCGGCAATGTACTTGACGCATGCGGCCAGCCAGCTGGTTAACTGATTGTAATTTGCAGCTCACTCTCACTTCCCCTTCTAGACAACAAAGGAGGAATTAAAGTGGGCTGCAGGTTTAAAGGGGTTTTATCCCGGGTACGGCACGGAACGAAGCTATAGCAGCTAAGGCCAAGGTCGGACGGCTCTGATTAGGGACGAGTGGAGCTGCTGCTGCAGGTAGGGCATGGGTGAACGTGGTTCTATTGGCAAGCTCCTGAGCTCCTCAGCACCTGGGCCAGACCAGGTTGGCATTTACTTCAAACAGAAATGACTACTACCCAAGCGACACCTCTTAGCAAGAAAAAGCGATGGAACATCAGCACTTGAGTAGCTATGCCAGTCATCCAGAGTATGTGTGCAGTTTTATGAGCGCGTTTGCACAAGCCGCTGTGGGTACCCTCTAGAACCAAAAAGGTCAGCAAATGGCGGCTTGTGATCGGCTAGATCTTGCTATCGGGGCCTCTACCACAGAATCGGTGAACTGGAGAATTTTCTCACGTCCGCTGAGATCTTAAATATTTTTCTTCGCGAATCATGAAGAAATTTGCTTGGTATACGGCTGCACTTCTGAAGAAGTGTTCAAACTGATAGCTACTTACTGAAAACCACCACTAAGACTGCCTCTGACGATATCCTTGGTCAGTGCTTAGCATCTTAACCTAAGATCATAAATGAGCCACCATTGCAAGCAGAGAGCATGCGTTATTTCTTCAAAAAGTAAGCAATTTACTTGAAGCAACCGAGTAGTCGGGTTCTAAAAGGTCTTGTATACTGTTTCTCTATTTGCGTTATGACGCAGATAAGGGGTCATCTATGATAATATTCTATTGACTTGCGGTACTCGCAGCATTCCGAGTGCATTTCTATTAAAGCAATCTGTTCCGAACAGGAAGCTGTGGTTGTGAGCAATTAATGAGGGGCTTTTTCAGCTCACTGAGAAGGTATTGTTCATGGTATCCCTAGGTGGCTTATTGTGGCTAGCGCTCATGTATCAGGCTTATTTAGAACCAGATTACAGAACGGGCCGTATACTTGAAACATTGTGCTCCCCGCCCCACTTAAGTGACCGGCTCGGAATTGGAGGACTATATGAATTCCTTCCGGAGTGCCTTTTAGGTTCTCAAACCTGGTGGTGGGCTCAGGTTCAGAGGCAGACTCTGAACTCTGAACTCTGAAGCTGTGCAGCCTGCGGCGGCCCGGGCAGCTGCCTCGTTTACCCCCACAGAAAATGATGGTAGTCTCTCGAAAAAGAACTAGCCTCTTCCCAAAAAAACTGAATAGTGTGTCTTCAAGCGCTAGTGAAGGACAGAACTATAACAGGAAAATATATCTAGAGCAGAGTTCTGTGGCGTTTTGCTCAGTTTTTTTGGTTATGATCTTGCACCGAGCGGGATATATTGGGTTGGCCACTGAAAGCAGGTAATATCTGCAAAGACTCTTCTGCCTTGATGCAAATGAAGCTGTTGAATCAGCGATTCCTTGTTGGCAGTGACTGTGCGAGTGCCTACAGCTGTCTCACTGGAATACAGTGCTCATCACGTAACATGCACAGAAAGAAATGTCTTCAATACATTTTTACAAATTGCCGCTGTTGCCTCCATTTTATCGCTCCGGAGGATCGCTCTCGAGCTTTGCCGTTCTCAAATAAGGGCAATGTAATGTGAGTCTAATCATAAGGCTTCAAGTGAGGCTCCGGTGTGGAGAACCGCAGCACGGAGGATTGTAGAGCATGCCGACAGGTCGGGTTGGGACGGATCTTAAAGTAAAAATTAAAGGCCAACTTATTCAGCAGCCTCGAGCACCTGTATGTAGCCATAGACAATCAAGAACTGCCTGCTGCTATACTCGAAACCACGACCCGGATCATGAATTGCATGCAGCTTACCCCCAACCCGCCCTCGAGAGAGAGAGAGAGAGAGAGAGAGAGAGAGAGAGAGAGAGAGAGAGAGAGAGAGCAAAGACCCGGGGTCTTAGTTCATCTTCGAGCATGCACTAACCCTCAGGCGAATCAGCTAAGGTCAACTTGTAACCCCTGGGCTGCTGATTTCTGAATGAATGCATTCTCTGCTGAATATCTTTTGGATGCAGGCTGTACATCTAGATATTGCCAAATATTTCATAACACATAGGATCATGCTTCAGTCAAGACTTTAGCCGAATAGCGGCATATATTTAATTTGCTCTCAATTTGCTTAAGTTGTTCGAGTATTCAATTGACTTTCAGGATGACCGTTGGTCGCTGTAGGTAGCAGACGTCCAACCATCGGCTAACTGTGTACATGTACATCTACGATGTAGCACAATTTTCTTTCCTGACTAGTAAGTGTTATTTTGCAATTGCTTGTGCCTCGTTAGTAAAGAATATAGCTGTTGTTTAACGGCAAACGTTGCTTTTGTGACCAGGACAGTGATAAATTTGAAATTTTCCCATTTCCAATAGGAAGACAGGCAAACTTGCATCATTTGCTTCGCACGAAGTCAGAAAAACTGGAATCAAAATTAAAATGAGGCATTGAAGTTAAACAAGAATATTCACTTGAAATGTGTAAGTGCATAGGTGTTGAGATTTACAATTAGCCTATGAGTAATTTCATGAATTAGCCCCCGAATATGGTCTCCAGTAATGCTCCGACTATACCATCCTTGGTAGCAGCATTCAAATTGCAGCAAATCGTCATGGAAGCACTCACCTTATTTCTTGGAGTAATCCCTCATATTCTCCTTGACTTTATCAAGATGAGCATCAAGGATATGAAATTCGAAAGACATCCTGCAGCCCCTTGCGTTTTGCACCTTTACCGTAGTGTCAACCAGCTCTTCATTGTTTTCCGCCATGTGACTGCCCAGGAAGCCCCCCCCCCGAAGACACTGCTGCCATGTGACTGCCCAGGAAGCCCCCGAAGACACTGCTGCCATGTGACTGCCCAGGAAGCCCCCCCCCCGAAGACACTGCTGCCATGTGACTGCCCAGGAAGCCCCCCCCCCCGAAGACACTGCTACCATGTGACTGCCCAGGAAGCCCCCGAAGACACTGCTGCCATGTGAATGCCCAGGAAGCCCCCCCCCCCCGAAGACACTGCTGCCATGTGACTGCCCAGGAAGCCCTCCCGAAGACACTGCTGCCATGTGACTGCCCAGGAAGCCCCCCCCCCCCGAAGACACTGCTGCCATGTGACTGCCCAGGAAGCCCTCCCGAAGACACTGCTGCCATGTGACTGCCCAGGAAGCCCCCCCCCGAAGACACTGCTGCCATGTGACTGCCCAGGAAGCCCCCCCCCCCCGAAGACACTGCTGCCATGTGACTGCCCAGGAAGCCCCCGAAGACACTGCTGCCATGTGACTGCCCAGGAAGCCCCCCCCCCCGAAGACACTGCTGCCATGTGACTGCCCAGGAAGCCCTCCCGAAGACACTGCTGCCATGTGACTGCCCAGGAAGCCCCCCCCCCCCCGAAGACACTGCTGCCATGTGACTGCCCAGGAAGCCCCCCCCCGAGACACTGCTGCCATGTGACTGCCCAGGAAGCCCCCCCCCCCCCCCGAAGACACTGCTGCCATGTGACTGCCCAGGAAGCCCCCGAAGACACTGCTGCCATGTGAATGCCCAGGAAGCCCCCCCCCCGAAGACACTGCGCCATGTGACTGCCCAGGAAGCCCCCGAAGACACTGCTGCCATGTGAATGCCCAGGAAGCCCCCCTCCCCGAAGACACTGCTGCCATGTGACTGCCCAGGAAGCCCCCGAAGACACTGCTGCCATGTGACTGCCCAGGAAGCCCCCCCCCCCCCCCGAAGACACAGCTGCCATGTGACTGCCCAGGAAGCCCCCGAAGACACTGCTGCCATGTGAATGCCCAGGAAGCCCCCCCCCCCGAAGACACTGCTGCCATGTGACTGCCCAGGAAGCCCCCCCCCCCGAGACACTGCTGCCATGTGACTGCCCAGGAAGCCCCCCCCCCGAAGACACTGCTGCCATGTGACTGCCCAGGAAGCCCCCCCCCCCGAAGACACTGCTGCCATGTGACTGCCCAGGAAGCCCCCGAAGACACTGCTGCCATGTGAATGCCCAGGAAGCCCCCCCCCCCGAGACACTGCTGCCATGTGACTGCCCAGGAAGCCCCCGAAGACACTGCTGCCATGTGACTGCCCAGGAAGCCCCCCCCCGAAGACACTGCTGCCATGTGACTGTCCAGGAAGCCCCCGAAGACACTGCTGCCATGTGACTGCCCAGGAAGCCCCCGAAGACACTGCTGCCATGTGAATGCTCAGGAAGCCCCCCCCCCCGAAGACACTGCTGCCATGTGACTGCCCAGGAAGCCCCCGAAGACACTGCTGCCATGTGACTGCCCAGGAAGCCCCCCCCCCGAAGACACTGCTGCCATGTGACTGTCCAGGAAGCCCCCGAAGACACTGCTGCCATGTGACTGCCCAGGAAGCCCCCCCCCCCCGAAGACACTGCTGCCATGTGACTGCCCAGGAAGCCCCCCCCCCCGAAGACACTGCTGCCATGTGACTGCCCAGGAAGCCCCCCCCCCGAAGACACTGCTGCCATGTGACTGCCCAGGAAGCCCCCGAAGACACTGCTGCCATGTGAATGCCCAGGAAGCCCCCCCCCCACACCACTGCTGCCATGTGACTGCCCAGGAAGCCCCCCCCCCCGAGACACACTGCTGCCATGTGACTGCCCAGGAAGCCCCCGAAGACACTGCTGCCCATGTGACTGCCCAGGAAGCCCCCCCCCCCGAAGACACTGCTGCCATGTGACTGCCCAGGAAGCCCCCCGAAGACACTGCTGCCATGTGACTGCCCAGGAAGCCCCCCGAAGAGACTGCTATGACAAAGCCACCGCTCCGGGGCGTTTTCTCCTTACAAGTGAGCTTCTTGGGATATTCATTCCACTTACTGATCTTAAATATCTGTAGTTCAATAAAGACATTGGATTTGACCTTTATCTAGGACAGCTTAGAGTTGTTGGCACCAGCACCATCCGGGTGTTCTGTCCAGCAGGGGCTCGCACTTTACAATTGGTGCTCCCCATAGAGAAGTCGATTGACTGCGGCCGTTCCTACCGGCGGCAGTGTGTGCATGGTGATGCCTGCTGTCACAAAGGCCGAGAGACCAGGCAAATTTGGTAAAACTACAGTGGATACCTATGAGGAATGATGCCGCCATTTACAAGTCTTTGATGACCGAAAAGCCTGAAGCTAGGTCTTGAAGCTTCTGGAATCCTTCTTTTTTTGAGGTTTTTTACCGAGTGAAGCGAGAGGAAGAGCTGAGTGCGGAAGAAACGCTTCCTCGATAACCTTTGGGTTAGAAAAAATTGGCCACTGACGTAGCAGAAAACATCTGCCGGATGCGTGCAGTCTCTTTATGCCATCTCGGGGAACTTGGAAATGTATCCAATGATTTGGGTAGCTGAAACTAAACTGCTCTGTATTTAGCACACAAGACATTTGGCCATTTATGTATTGGCAAAGTTCTGGAAAATAAGTCAATCTCAAATGCATCACTGTCCTGGTCATGGAAGCGTAGTCCATTGAGAATAGCGGCTATTCCTATGCTTTTGGGGCGTTTCCCAGATCTGATAGGCCATATATTCAAGGTTCGGGAGCCATTGGTATTGACTCGAGTTGGCGTAAATTAAGGAGCTACTGATTAGAGATAACATGCACAATTTACTCGCGAATGAACACATGTAGGACAATTCACACGGACTGAGAAAATTCTGCGAGGAACAGATAGACTGTTGCGTCCTTTAAATCTCGAGTCAGGGGATGTTGTGAGTCAAATCAGACTTTGGGAGACCATGGACTGCTGGCGAAACCTTGAAAGGATTAGAGGTTGTTTAGAAGCTTAACTAAACGACTAGGGTGATGCGATGGGATGCCAGCGAGTGAGAATACCAGATAGTAGCTCCGGAGTAAGACACTGAACGGACCTAAAAGTGAAGGACGTGACCTTGAAGTCAATTCTCTGCTTGATGGAGACTCGATGCAGGTCTAAGAGATGCGACTTATACCGCAGTTTCGGCTTTCGTGACAGGCTAGCCTAGTCACTGTATAGCTGCCTTGTTGCACAATCGGAAGAAATGTCAAGGAGAGAGTTACAAAAAGCCTAGCCGGGATGTCACAAATGCGTGGATCAGCTTGGCAGCGGTGTACTTCTCAAAGCAAATCCAAATTTTCGCAATTGTACGCAGACTTTAAAGTCAGCGGTGCCGATTAGTGGAGTGCTAATAGGGGGACTAGTGAAAGTAGATTTATTAACTGGAGCTCATATCGAGAGTCGTAGCTGAGAGTCGTAGTAGTAGAGATCAGCAGTAGTATTATCAGAGAGTCCTAGCTGAGACTCGTAGCTGAGAGTCGTAGTAGTAGAGATTAGTAGAGATCAGTAGAGATCAGTAGTAGTAGTATCAGAGAGTCGTAGCTGGGTAAGTTTTTCGCTACTATTCACTTCACTCAAGATGCTGCGGGAGCTACATGGTGACGCCGATTGTGCTGCCGATTCTGTTCCTTCGCGTTCGAGTTTGTTGATGCTTCAGTGGCATCGGCGTCCATCTTTGCCACGGGAAGCCAGAAGTTTGAGTCGCGCCCCCGTGAGCCCAGCACACGATGAGTCTGAAAAAAACGTCGGTCGCTGAGCTCTGTGCCAACGAGTCTAACGAAGGGTGCGCCCATCGAGCTAGACCACTTTTTGGAGATTCTGTGATTGGACGTGCTGCGGACGCACACGCCTAACTTCCTGAACGAGCCGTATTAGTTTGTACACGCAGTCCCATTGCCGTCGTGCGGCTCGATAAAATTACACGCCGATTAAATTCAAAGTGACGAGCGAGAAAGGATTCTCGGCTTCTCGGATTCTCGAAAGGATTCTCTGTTACAGAAAGGCTCGAGTTTCCTTTGGAGTTTCCTCTTTTCCTTTGGTGTTTTTTAGCGAATCTTTTCCTTTGTGGGTTCGCTGGCATTCTGTATGCTTAGAATGATCGTCGCTGCCTCCCTCAGCCTGAGAGCAGAAGTGAGACTGCTCCCATTGCTGGCTCGGTGTTCCCGGCTCGGCTTCCTGCCAAGCTTTGACAATGGCGATTTCTGGCACCAGCGAAATCGCTTCTGTGAAGCCATGCCTTGGCGAAGCATAACGCAGAGCTGCTGCTGCTTTGATAGTGGAAGAAGAAGAAGAAGTCAGAGACAGCGGGCTCGGAGCCACGCTTTGTTTTGGCATGCTTAACGTAAACAGTACATGGTGTGCCGGCATCAGGTGGCTCTCATCAACTGCAAATAACTTATCAAGTGCAATATTATTATTAACTGATTGAGCATGAGGGGGCAATAGCCGCCGGACAGATTTTAACGCTAGATGTCCTGTGGGCAGCTCAGGCAGGGGGACATTCAGTGTCAGCGTCTAAAAGGCAATGCAATTAAAGGCAGCTGTTCAACAGCTGCATTCGTATAGCGGCAGTAAAGCCTTAGCGACCATTTGTCGCCATTCGCTGCTTGAAGGGGGGCACGCAAGTGCGACCTACTGCGACACACAAACCTGGCTGCGGCTGGCTGAAGTGCACGCACATTATCGCAGGGCTCATGCGTATTCGGCGATATTTGTCTATGCTGCCTGGGCTCGGACAAGCTCGGAGACCAAACTCGTTACTAGCTGGACAATTTCGCGCGTAATGTACGTGCTAATCTAGCTCGCGCGTGCAGCTGTTCGAAAGCTCTCAGCAGAGTCTACAATGATGGCATCCCCCATCCGCTTCGGGGATTATGAGCGTATTGACAAAACATGCCCTATCCTGCGTTCAGCGTTAAATCTGGACGATTAAATTTAGGGAGCAAAATACTGCTTAAGGACAGAACCCCGTGGACTGCCGAGTCTTTATTTTGCAACAGTAGGTCAGATTAGTTGTACCAATCAGCAAGGTGGATACAGGGAATGGTGGGGGGGGGACGAGGGAGTCAGGATGCAGACTGTGTGTGAAACATTTACGCCAGCATCCCCTGGGCCGACAGGGTATGCAGAAAAATAAAACGCTGCCTCGTTATCTGGAGATGCTTCGGCGTTGTGCTTAGCTCTGACCAACATTAACCTCTACCAAGGATTGGCTATAGAGCTTCGGCGCCTATAGAGAGTAGAGGTTTCCCTCGACTGAGCTGCATGTGCAGCAACTAAGGAGCACAGCGTTGCGGTTTTAAAATAGCATTCTAGAGCCATTTAATTGTAATTACTTGGTCTAATGTGCTTACGGGCAACATTCCCCGAGGCGTAATGCAGCGCGGGATCGTAGCTAAATCGAATGTCGATATGGCTGCAAAGGTAATGAGGCAGCGTCCCGGCAGCTGCTCGCTATTTCCGATCCGACGCACGCAGCCCGGACGTACCGGACAAAAAACTACACACGAGAGCGCGGGCCGCCAGGAATGGTGGCCGGCGGTAATGAAAAGACGAAATGGGCTTATACATCCTAGTCGCTCTCGCATTGAGAAGCTGGGACCCATTCCGTGAGGAGGCAAATGAAAAGTGAACGACAGGCGGTAGAAGAGCGGTAGTGAATGAATGACACTGCGTCGTCTACACGCCGAGGACCCCGCTTCCGGGTAGGCACGCCGAGGTCGATGACGATGACGACGACGGCGACGTTGCAGACGACGGTTTCGGCACTCGAGCTCCTGCGCCGAGCCACCGAGTCACACTGCGCGAGGTCGAACTGATTGAGCTGGACCCGGAGCAAAAGGACCCGGAAGAAGGGTGAATCGGGTGGCGCGCGAGCAGGACGAGAACTGCGGCGACAAGTCAGCAGCAGCTTGCAGAGTCAGAGCGGCCGGAGCGGACAGCGGCGTCGCTGCAAAGCGAGCTGGTCTGTCTGGCACATGGCGGAAAATTGCTACCGATGCTGGCACGAAAACATGCGGCCTCGCGCAATAGCTGTTCGTCTGCCTTTTTTGGAGCGACCGCCGGCCTGTCCGCGAGTGACTTCGCTGAGCGCCGGCTGCTGGAACTTCTTTGTAAAGGGTCTGGCTTAGGCGCCTGCCGCACTAATTAAAGCAGACTTAAAGGCAATTATTCGCGCTTTCGCTAGAAAGCTGTTGCCGATAGCGCCGCTTGCGGCATTTTGGCGGCGCTGCTCCGTCCTTATCGCGCGTCTCGCTGCCGGCTTCCGAGCCGCGCGGGGCGCGGCAATTCTGCATTTGCCTAGCCCTTATTCGTTCGGGCGGCGGCATCTGATCGGTGCAAGGTGCACCGATCAGATGCCCGCAGCGGGCAAAAGGAGTGAGCTCCTAAAATGCCGCAAGCGGTGCCATCGGCAGCAATGCCACTCTGGCGACGGTGAGAGAACCACCTGCGTAGCACAGTCGGTAGGCGACTTTGAGCAGATTGCTAAAAGCTTAGCCTAGAGCGATGACTCACGGACAGACCGTCGCTCCAAAAGAAAAGAGAGCCGGCTGAAGTAAGATTCTCTTCTTCTTATATACCGGCATATAGGAGGTCAGAAGCTATAAATACATCCGGTTTCTCAACAACTAAATCGCTGTACGCGTGCGGCTCCTCGCGGCAAGCCGTTTCGCGTCCAGTCTCCAATTCACAGTTAGTGGCCAAACTTGGACCGAATCGCAGGGCGCTGCACGATAACGGAAGCGCACTGGCACTGAATCTCTTTCTGCACTTACATGCAATAGCTTTCATTTCGAGAGTGGCACTATGTACGTAATAGCCCCTCAGCCATGCGGACGATTTTGCTCCGCTGTATTCGCGATCCCTCGCTGTCAACTCCCATCGCAACCGATAATGGATGAGAGTGATTTCGTCTTGCGTGGTGAGCCTGATCAACCAACGCACGCGATCCGCTTCAATTCTCGGTTTGTCAGTCGGAACCTTCCTCTTCTCCCTCCCAGTCGAATATAATTGCCTTATCGCCATTGAAAGTCGCACTCAGCACTTAACGCCGACTCACCCCGAGATTCACTGCATCCCTTGAAAGGAAACTGGAAGTTTTCATTACCTTTCTGGCGTTACACTTCGAGTCCTGCAGCAGTGTGCAATCTGTGGTTGCCCACTGGAAGCGGGCCGCTACGGCCGCTTCTGCCGCTCTATAAATGAGGCCGTTCGATCAGTGCATACGATCAGCTGACCTTTACTTAACTTACTGAATACAGCATTAAGAAATCCGAGAAACATCGTCGTGTGCTTTTGGCTGACTTGAATGAGCAAATTAAGCATGTCGCATGAACGCATCGCAGCTCCATTCTGGACGTCTTAGGTCATATACGCTCGATCCAGACGGACGAAGTTCGCTACCGAGGATTCGATCGGACAATAATTCGAAAAGCATTCGGTAGTCTTGGGTATTGTCTACGAGCCCAAAACAACAAAGGGAGAATGCGGAGAGCGCGGCACGCGCTGCAATAGCCGGGTAATCCATTCGCATTCCATTGTGGCTAAAAGTGCCAAGTACGTTGCGAAGAAAGGTATATTGACTAGGCTGCCAGCAATGCAAGTGCTTGTAAAGAGCAGGGCTTGGTGGCGAACTTTTTTTCTTTGTGCAGTAGCTAGCCTAAAAAAACACACGACAGTTTAATTTTGACCACTGCCAACCCTGTGCATAGGCGAGACAACTAGCAGCTAGTAAGCGAAAATGTATGCAGAAACAAAGCAAAAAATAGTGACTTGCTGCTGCGCTAGATAAGTCAAGGTGGGCGGATATGTCTGGCAGTCGACAGCGGCTCTGAACCGAAAACAAGAAAAGGTCAGAGGTTGTGCTAAAACTTGCGGCGCTCTTGGCGTTCTCGGGGAGATCCGATGCGTATCTCGATGGAGAATTAAACGACGTTCTCGTTTTCAGTTGACAGCGCATTAAAGAACGCCACCGGGCTTTCGGTCACTACATACCTTTTTATAAAAACTTAATCAACAATGAAGTTTAGGGTCATGGCTAATTCATTCTCCGGAGTTCCGGGCCAGATGCCAACTTTCGAAACCAAACGTCTTCCACGCGTCTCACTGAAGGAGCCGCTACTTTCAGTCCATCGCGGAAAGAAGCTGATGTCTGAGAGTAGGATTGAAGTGTCAACCTGGCAGCAATCCCAGATTCGTCGCGTGCGTTACTTTTCTGACGTCCTCTCCACTCTTGGCACTACGGTAGGAATGGCTCGCTTCTCATTCTCGGCAGTTTTAGCGTGCACTCTATTAAACCATCCGATCCAATGAGTACCGGCGTGCTTTCACCGTGTCTGAGCCCTTCTGTGTCCGTTCCTGATCAAACCCGTACACATATATGACTGGTCGCACCCTTGATCACATTGCCCCCTCCCCCCTGCGATTGTATCCCACCGAGCCCTGTCGCCACTTCTTTTGGCACTTCTGATCGTACATTGATTTCATACTTCCCGCGTACGCTTTTTCTTTCGGCATCGAAAACCATGTGCGAGTCAAGAAACCTAAAGTCTCTTGACATTAATGCTATATGCAGCAGACTGCTGTCTCCTCTGCACTTCTGCTTGACTCTACCTTCTTGACACGATGCTGCAACTCTACACTAGCCAACGTACTTATAGATTTTGCACCTCTGGCTAAACGACGGGTCCGAACCCACTGAAATGCAGTTCGGTTCACGGCTGACATGAGAAAGCAAGCATTGAATTGAGAACATATCCCAAAATTGAAAACATATCCCAAATTGAAAACATATCCCAAACATTGACTTGAGAGGACCGCTACGACTCACAGGCCAACAGTTCACCTCATGACGGTGCATAGATCAGATGCTACCCGTCATAACGAATGTTGTCAGTATATGTCTCTCGCTACCGGTGAAGTTCCGTATCCTTTGAAAACAACTATGGCCAGGCCGTTAGTTAAAGAGCCGAGCCTAGACCGTGAGGATTTAAGTAACGTTAGTCTAATCTCTCTTCTGCAATTCTCATTTAAGACACTTGAACGAGAGTAGGCTGGTCCAGCAATTAAACGGTTGCATGACTTCGACGATTACATTACTGAACGATCTATAGAGCCAGCTATTGCACGGAAACTGCTCTGCTTTCGGATTTACAGTGACATTCTGAACAATGTTGACCGTTGTTAGGCCTCTCCGCTGGTACTCCTGAATCATTCATCAGCATCTTACACTATTGACCACCAGATCCTTCTGGAGCGCCTCTTCCACGCCTAGGTGTCGCTGGCTCAGTCCTCGAGTGAGTTAGATCCTACCTCCGTGAGAGATGTTATAGTACAGTTGTAAATGATATCAGTCAGCCGGGACGACTTTTGAGTTTGGAAAACCTCACGGTTCGTTCTTAGACTCCCCTCTTTCATTGTCATAACTATACACCCTTCCTCTGGTAGATTTCACCGCCGACCACAATACTGGCTCTTTCATTTCTGTGCCGACGATAATCAATCCCGAGCCACTTTTTCATCATTTGACCCATCTAAGTCTTGTTCGCCGTAAGATTCACTTAATTTCCTTTCAACCTGAGTCGACGAAAATTCACATTCGGATGGCTACTAGCTCTCTGAACCTCGACGATGGTAATGCAAACTTGATAGCTATGGGCAAACCTAGTCCTCCGAAAGTTAGAAGACCGTAGCCTCAAGATTAGTTCACCTAGCATCACCATCTGCCTGCACCGGTCTGCCCATTACTTGGGCGTACTAATTTTCAAAGCTACTTGTTATTAGATGAGCACATTGTCAATTCGAAACGGAACTTCCGGATGAGGAGCATCCAAACAATTGGGGCCAGCCGCTTTAGAGTACGACAGCTACACTAGATCCCACTTTTGAGACACCGCACGTCTAGATTGTTGCGAGTCTCTTTATTTGCGACTTCCGGCAAGTGGCCTTACTCACCTGCAGCTGGTGCAAAACTCAGTGGCCAATCTGGTCTGTCGTCAACGGCGTAGCTGTCACCTCCTGTCACAACTTCTGTCCGAGCTTCGCTGGCTTCCTTCCAACCAAGAGTCGAATCGGTTTCATGATCCCTGGTCTGGCTAGCGGGTTACTTCACTCGCTTTCACTAGCCGGCGTTAGTACTAGTCCGACCGCTTGCTCCTCCAGTATTCTCCTGCACCACCCGATCCTCATTATCTAACCATCGCTCCGTCGTCCCTCGAACTACACGGAAAACTTTTGACGATCGAGCCTTCCTGCTACGATCACTGATTCACTTCCTGCTACCTGCTACCTGCTACCTGTCACTACCTGCCAATGGCCTTGCATCAGTTTTTAAGTCTCAGCTAAAGACGCATCTGTTCCGATCAGCTTTCCCTTCACGACGTAAGCTTGTCTTTTTTAAGGTACGTTTTGCATGCTTACCTGTGCGTTCAGCGCATGTTAGTAGTCAGAACTCCTACTATAAGTAAGCCCTGGGTGTCTTCACGTTTGCTTAAGCACGCTGGCCTAAGCTTGATACTCGTTTGCTTAAAAAATAAATTAAAAAATATGTAGTCTATTTGTACAGTTCCCTAAGAGAACTTAGTCTCTATTCAGGCGCTTTACATATGCCGCAGGGCTCGAAGCCACGACCTTTGGCGTAAAATGTATTAACCTTGACCTCGGTTGTTAAAGGCGAGCACCTTAATACCTAGGCCAAGCCAGGGTTTTGCATGATTTATACTGTGCATGTAATCCTTAGTTATTGAATCTCTTGCAGTGAGTTGTAAAACGCCTGGATAAAGATTTATTTTTCTTGAGCTCAATATGAATGTCCTGATATTATTATTAATAATTTGCATCCGTCTTCGAATCGTATCTCGACAGGATAGAATGACCTCGCCCTCTTATGCCAGAATGCCCTGTGCGTAGCCGGAAGGAATAGAATCGTTCTCATCGTGGGGGGACTGGGCTCAAGTATCACCTTAGGCATCACTGACAGCCGACTGACAGTATTAATTTTCAACAATCTTTCACTAGTTTCATTGCACCGTGAGTTGCAGCATACTTGCTGGAAATAATACAGAATACAATTCCTATTCATTGGATAGAATACAGTTCCTATTCATTGGAGTACTTCGAAGAATCTCTTTACCCGTGCTAGGTGGCAGATTGACTTAGCTAAAAACAGACCAGGTGTCTGCGTTATCTCGCCAGGTGGAGCTAATTCAAGCTAGAAGAATTTATGTGAATAATGACTTCAGAGCAGGGTCTAGAATATGCCGACGTGGCGTACTTTTTGGAAACACGTTCGGGGGGGGAGTATTAAGAGATTCAGAAACAGACGGTAATTGTGAATCCGAGTTTCAGTACTAAAGTGAAGTTGGAATGGTTAATTAGTCTGAGTATTTAGGATGCATTCTTGACCTTCCGTAAGAATAGGAGCATCAATATCCGTAGAAACAGTGTCAGACTTTTTCTGTTACAAAATGTGTACTAAAATAGCTTACTCGGCACCTGCACTTGCGAGCTGGTGGTCAGGTCAATGGAGGTTAGTTGAATGGCAGCCTTCTAAATATCGTTTTACACATAAGATGCATAGGAGGCCTACTTAAAAAAAAATAATAATGTATTTGTATAGCGCCAGCAGAGAACTTAATCTCTGTCTAGGCACTTTATAGATGCTGTAAAGAAAGCATGACCAAAAGATTAGTGGTAAAATTCGCAATGTCATCAAGCAGAACATTGTCGATGTGACATACATTGGGTCAACCTGTAGATATGGTTACTAGCAGCAGGCACAGTGTCAGCACTCACAAGCACGCAAAGAACGAATCGCAATGACCCAATTAATGCTGAAATAAATAGGTGTGTTTTAAGCTTCTTTTTTAATGTCGTCATTATTTGCCGACGTACG
The DNA here is from genome assembly GCA_009760855.2 of Cristatella mucedo. Classification (NCBI taxonomy): domain Eukaryota; kingdom Metazoa; phylum Bryozoa; class Phylactolaemata; family Cristatellidae; genus Cristatella; species Cristatella mucedo. Next base: position 18,053,061 of record WPIO01000001.1, on the reverse strand, counting down.
CTGACCAAAGTTGAGTGCCTCAGTAAAGGGACGCGGAGATTTTCAGTGCATGCCCGTCTTCTGCACAAAATGCAGTGCTGTCTGCCTCCTGTTGACTGCTCTGACTGTCTGATCCAGTCTGCTCGGCCTGGCTCCTTTCCCACGTCCTAATTAACGTTATTAGGCTCGCTCACCTCAATGGATCGCTGCCGGACGCTGTAGTTTTGAACTTACACAGCAGCCGAATTTCATCTAACAGTCACGAAAACAATTTAACCGGAAACATACAGTACATACACTCCAGTCAAGCTATGAAACTCATTTTCCTGACCGGGGCTCTTCTGATATATAAGCCTTAATTTTCTGAAGCAAGCTAGTTAAGATCAGTCCCGTTAACGGTGAGTTGGTGGGAGGTAAGAGTATTCAAGGGATAGCCGAGAAATGCCATATTCCTGATCGGACTGATGTTGGTCACATTTAAGCAACTCAAGCTACCATAGCTGCGGCGGACGGTAGGTGGGTATCTGTAAAGTCTGCTTGCAATACAGGCTTTCTTACAATGATAAGGTTTGGACTACTCGTCTACCCAGGCCGACTTAGGTTGGTGAAGCGTAGTGCTACTACATAGCTAGCAAGCAGACCAGTCTTGCCCGCATGCAAAGAAGCTTGTTCAGAAGGACATACATGAGTTTAATAAATAGTCAATCTTAGCTCCCACGCTATGCCTCTAACCGACGTGTCTCCAATTAGCCACCTGTCGGCTGCTCATAGCCTCCCATGCCAGCCCCCAGTAGCCGTGGGCGGGAACGGCTGCTGCAATGGCTGCCTGCTAAAGGTCCTGAGGTTTCCTGTGTTTGTAAGACACATGCTATATCTGACGGCTGCTAGTGCCTCTGCCAATCAGCTGCTTCACCTTGCTCGGCCGTCCCTTTGCCTCCACGCTTGCTGTAGCTGTGCTATATAAGTCAGGGCGGACATAGAGGCTTGGCAGTTGGCAGCCGCTCTGAGCCCAACAGCAGAAAGAAGCGACAGCAGCAGCCGACGGCATCAGACAGGCAGCATCAGCGTTTCGGCACTCCATCACTGCTGCTGAGTGAAGCGCAGGGAGGAGGACGAGTCGCTGAAACTGACAATGACAACGACGACGATGTGGCGTTCCAGCACAGCTACTACTATTACGGCTATTATTGCTCTGATGGGACTGGCATTTCTGAGCCAATGCCAGCCGGCAAGAGCAGGTGAGCACTCAAAACAGTATTAGAGAGCAGACGGTTTTGCTACCGGTGTCGAGTGGCCGCTAGCATAGCTAAATTTAACTTCGTGCAGTCTCTGTGCGATATTCTTTTTTGTTACTGTGCTCATTGGGGTGCCTGTACTCTCAAACCACTGCAACTTTTAAATGCTGCTACCAACCAGATTTTACGCTGCACTTGTGAGCAATCCGCCACGAACTAAGAAGGACATAAGGTTGGTAGGGAGTTGAAAGGGGGGGGCTGCTGGGAAAGAAAGATCGGGATGCGAATGCATGCCTGATTGCACTCTGATGCTCGTTCAATCACATGCACCTCCGAGAGATCGAGGTGTGGGGGATTGGCAGTCACACAGCGAGACAGACAGAAAGCAGTAGAGAGGAGAGAGAGACAGAACAAGGGGAAAAGACTGAAAGAGTTTGAGTCAAAGAGAGAGACGGGCAGATGTAAAGCGACATAGAGACAGAAAGATGGGCACACACGAGATGAGTGGGGGAGAGAGAGAGGGAGAGATCGAGCAAGAGAATGCGTCTGTCCAAGGTAACTGCAGCACTCCATTTGTATGGCTATTCCTTGACTTCGAGCTCGGCCCTTTTTACGATGCACCACACATCTGCCGGCGTCGTGTCAGCTGATGCTGTCAACAGCCTAGCCACGGAGGGAAATAGTTTAAATTAGTAGACTAGGGTTCATAGAGGGCAAACCAAGTCTCGGGACTAGTTGACCCCTAACCGACCTGGGTTCCCGAGGAAGTGCCGATGGCTTAATTAATTGACCCTACATGTGTCGGCCTGCGGCTCTGCTGGTATAGACATATAGACTGCTGCTTGAGACACGGGCTGAATGCCAGACAGCCCAGGCTGAATGTCAGTCAAGGGAAGGGTGAGTAAAAGGCATTAGCCTACCGTGGGTTCTGAGTGTCTGCAACTCCCCCCCACCACCACCAACTTCACCACCACCACCACCACCGTTGAACAGGGCATGAAGAGCAGCACATCACTTAATCCTGTCGGAGGATACGACTGGTTGATGTCAAACCCCCTTTACAAAAGGACCTGTCCGATGTATAGGATGGGTAGCAGATTGCTGGAGGTTTGATCAGATACATGCACACACGTCCCTTCCACAGTCCTACATGCCCTCTCTTTCCCTTTCCTTCTCTCTCTCTCTCTCGTGTGTGTGTGTGTGTGTGTGTGTGTGTGTGTGTGTGTGTGTGTGTGTGCGTGTGTGTCTATCTCTATCTCTCATTAATATAAATTGCAATCGCTGCAACTCAGTTTTCTCATGTAGATTGCAAAACTTAGCTCCAACTAAAGGCTGGTACTACACGGGTGGGAAATCGCTGCTGTTTCGGATGGTTTCAGGTTATTTGGCAACCATCTTGATGGCTGACTATGTAATGTAATGTAATGTATCTCCGTCTGTAACTCCACAAAGTCATAAAGACCATGTGGGTGTTACGCAGGAGAGTTTTGTATAGCGCACTCACAGCCCAAGCGGCTTTCGGTATGCATTCGGTAGCCAACAGACTTCGTCTCAAGCAACAAAGAGAAAGTGGAAGGCATAGCAGAGTCAGGAGAGCAGTTGAGGTATTGAGTAGCATGGAAGTAGCAGCTTAGGACCGCTGAAAAAGATGTGCCATAGTCGGCAGTAGGAGAGTAGTTGTCGTTGCGACTATGCTCACCTCTTACTGCCGTATCGCCTTGGCTGAAATTCCCCGACTCTCTCGCACACAGGTCAGGAAGTGTCGCTGGCTATCCAGACAATCTTTTCCAGCTGAAGCTGCAATTCTAAAGCTTACTTGGTACAGAGCCCGCACCTAACCACTCAGACTCAGGCCATCTGAAGACCACCGAGATGTCTGCCATACGGCATCCCGAGTAGCACAGCGTGTGCAGCCTCGAATGCAACTCGAAGAAATGAGAAGAACCAATTGTCGGATTGTTGAAGGGGTGGGCCACTACTAGCCTCCCAAAATTCAGCCGATGGCAGCCGACAGGGGCTTCTTTCGTCCGTCTGTGCGAATTGCTAATCTGAATCTGGTGCTAGTTTTCAAGTCATTGTTATAGACATGGCTGAGCCGGCTAGGAACTTATCTGAAAGCCTGATGCTTTGGCTTTTAGTCTATATACATGAAATCAATCTAGCAGCACTTTAGCTTCGTCTAGCCCCAGAAATCCCATTGGCATAGCAGGTGTCACATGGTCATCGTGGGGGCAGGTCAAGGCTGGCAGCACAAGAACAGCTGCTTGCTGAAGGACCATTCTAACCAGGCTGTTTCAATAAATCATGCACCCAATAGTCGCCGCTCATTAGACGTCCCTAATTGCTCATACCTGCAAGCACTCGAGTGGCTCTCTTGATAGGGGCAAGAGGGCAGGAGAACGGCAGCCAGCTGCTGCACTGTGTTTGTGTGCTAAGCATAAAAACAACATGGATCAGTGTGCAAGCACACTCGGCACATACACACTCGGCACATACACACTCGGCACATACACACGCGGCACATACACACGCGGCACATACACACGCGGCACATACACACGCGGCACATACACACGCGGCACATACACACGCGGCACATACACACGCGGCACACACACGCGGCACATACACACGCGGCACATACACACGCGGCACATACACACGCGGCACATACACACGCGGCACATACACACGCGGCACATACACACGCGGCACATACACACGCGGCACATACACACGCCGCACATGCACACGCCGCACATGCACACGCGGCACATACACACGCGGCACATACACACGCGGCACATACACACGCGGCACATACACACGCGGCACATACACACGCCGCACATACACACGCCGCACATGCACACGCGAGCACACACACGCACACTCGCACACACACGCATACAAGCGAGATTTGTCTGTTAAAGTATAGAACACAGAGTAGATATGTGAACTAAATCTGGCATCTGTCAATTTTACGGAGCTTCACCAAGTTTAAAGCAGTAGGATCGGTGGACATGGACTGCACATAAATAGGACCAGATGCCTTGATGGCAAATATCATATCTGAGTGGTGTGAGACTTTACTTTATCATCCCACTTCGTGAAAGCCCCTACTTGGTGAAATGCAGAAGCCGATATAGTTCATTCGATATAAGCGGCTGCCCATATTACATGAAATCTGAATCGGGCTCTCACCTCAGGGAGCTAGGTTTTCACAAATGTTCCTCCCTATGACACTGGGCTTATTTGTGTTTGTTTGTGTTCTAGTTTGTTTTCTAATGCCACATTTGCATCATGTAGATGCCCAGTGATAACCTGCCGGTATATTACCCATGAATGTTAGAGATATCCATGTGCCAATCGAAATTAGTGAACAGACTAGACATAAGCCTCCATAGGCTAGGTTCCAAACTAGAAAGCCTGCAAGGGCATGAAATTCTCTTGCTTTGGGGGCTTCTAGTTCTTCAAGTTCTACAGCAGTGCTCTGGCAGTGTGCTCTGAGCATTCAGCAGTAAGATCAGCCATCTCAGTAAGATCTATACAGACTCCTATGGGAGGCCACTGACAGCCCGATAAGACTTCTTCCCTTTTTGTTGTGTTAAGGTGTCCCCATGCAATTGTTTGCACTGCCGTGACTCTCGGAACCTACATCGAAACCTATGTCGAACATGAAACTAGTAAGTTGCAGTTCTCTTTCTACCATCAAGTACTTATGTTTCACACACTCTCTCTCTCTCTCTCCCTCTCTCTCTCTCTCTCTCTCTCTCTCTCTCTCTCTCTCTCTCTCTCTCTCTCTCTCTCTCTCTCACTCTCTCTCTCTCTCTCTCTCTCTCTCTCTCTCTCTCTCTCTCTCTCTCTCTCTCTCTCTCTCTCTCTCTCTCTCTCTCTGTCCCTGGAGATGCCCACCTCTCATGTAGGCGCTCTTTATTACGTTCATCTGGTGCACCGTGAACTAGAAGAGATTCCTTTCGTGGCCTCTTTACCTTTTGTCTGCCTCTTCCACCCTGGTTTTGCCCAGGGGTTTAGATACTCGCCTTTGATGATCAAGGTCAAATTGAGTGCATCTGATGACCAAGGTCGTGGGCTCGAGACCTGCGACATGTGTTAAGCTCCCGGATAAAGATTAAGTTCTCTTAGTGCACTATACAAATGATTGTATTTTTTAACGTCTCTACCTGCCCGGTCTATCCTTGTCTGTCCTACAGTGCTGTAGAGACTGTGTTGCAAGCCAAGTTATTTTAGATGGAAATCCACCACAGCAGCACAAGCCAGCAGTGGCTTGCTGCAGAGATTGATTAGTGAGCAGCTGCGACACAATTTGCAATAGCCTTGGTGGCAGCAGCTACTGATTTCCAATTCCATTAGCCGTTACAGCTGCAGCAGCAGAGGTGTTAGTGGCCAGTGGCAGCGGCTGCTGCATCGGCAGCCGCTGCTGTTTTTTTGAGTAGAAGGTCTCATTCACTAGCTGATAATCAGTAGCATGCAGCAAGTTTACTTACATATTAACATGCAGCACATGCATCTCAGACATTAGTACGTGACGAACGTTGGGCAGCTCGCTATTAAATGGACTCAGTGGCGGAGAATCCCTGCTGTTTTTATTATGCGACTGTTTTACTAATTTAATTGACCTACATAAAGCTGAACCTATAAGCCAACTTTGTACAACTGGTCTGACGGGTCAAGTCCAAGTTTCCAAGGGTATTTGTCTCACCGGGTGGCTGTCTGCTGCAGGTATTTTTACCCTGAGTACAACAGCCTCGTGCATGTCAAACTCTTCTCTGCTTGATATGGATCTAATTGTAAGTGTGTCAGGTAGGTTTTCTAGTTCCATACCAGAGCCAATGGTAGTGCAGAGGAAACCGCATAAAGCATCTTCTATTGCCTCCGTGTTTGTTTTGATGATAGGGATCCGTGGGTGACAGCATCAGTGATACCTTTTGTCAATTACTCAAGCATTTCTATATCCACGAGTTGGGCAGACTCAACCGGCTGGCTAACAGCAGAGGCAGGTCCAGACTAGCGTAACCTCAGTGCAGCTCCATACCTCAATGCTGTATGCCAAAGCTTAGGCCGGCATTAATTATGGAAGCTAAAACGCTTTGCCAGCAGACTTACGGCTGCTAACCAAAGGTCAAGTAGAATGCCACAGTCTTGTTCAGAGGATAATGATAGTTTTCTACCAGCCAGAACTGCCAGCACAACTTAAACGTGCTATCTTCGTACAGCACCAATAACTCGTGACCTTATTGTGTCGAGCGTGTGTGAATATTAATACTGAATGAACTGAACAAGACTCAACATACAAATCGTGAAAAGAAAACCGTGCAAAAAAGCTTGCTGGCTTCACCTATTTATGTGCACACAAACCTCCTAATAACTAGTGCTATCGCCATAGCATTGGCTGAGAGTGAGGATGATTCTAGCAGATTCTTAATGACTTAATTAAGCTTCATTGTCTCCGAGGCATGCGAACATAGCATAAACTCTCATGACACGTAAATGTCGAAAGCAGCACTTAGTTGAAACTTGATAAACAAGGGCCACTGCTTGGCCTGAATGTTGTGATACTGATGAGATTTTATTTACCACATGACTAAGCACTCAGAAGTTATCAGGACCAAAGATGCTGAAGTAATTTGCTCAAGGCATCAGGAATGCATTACTTGATGGTCCTTGTCCTAGCGTCAGCCGAACAATAACCATGTTGGATTATTATTAATAAAAAAATTACAATTCATTTTATAGCACTCCATGAGAACCCAATCTCTGTCCAGATGTTTCACATATGTAGAAGGCCCCGAGCCCACGACCTTGATCGTCAGAGGCAAGCACCTCAATAAATTGATTAAATCACGTTGTAACACAATTTTTGCCACTACGTAGTAAGTGTTTGCTTTTAATTGCTTATCTCTCAGAAACACGGAAAATGGATAAATATAATTAATATATATGTCACACTAAGAGAACATAATCTATAGTCAGGTACTTTAGACGTGCCACGGGGCTCGTCCGGAGTCCGTAATGACCTTGACCTTGATTGGCAAATGGGGCACCTTCGCCACTGCCCCAAACCAGGACGACACAATAATCCTTATCAATTTTGCTTTTGCGACCAGAATAGTGATTAAATTAAAGTTAACCCGATTCCAATGAGAAACTGACGAGTCCTCACCCTGTGGTTCACATCTATTCACTAAGAACAGCGCATGAATAAAAGATTAACATGTATTTACTCGGAATTCATAAAAATGACAGCTCAAAGGGGTTCATAAAAATGTAGATGCTTTAGATTTGCCTCTATGCTGCAAACCACTTTCTCTAGGAGGCCTCCAAGCATAGTACTTAATCATGATTTCGTTAAACAGTCCTTGGAATCATGATTTCGTTAAACGGTCCTTGGCTATGGTGCTCAAAATCCAGTATATCCTGGTGAAGGCTGTTAACTAACTCGTCTGATTAAGCTCTCATAGTCTCCTTGAATGCATCAAGATGAGCATCAAAGGTGTGGACTTTGATGGTCATTCTGTATACGATTCTGGTCTACCTCTTTGTGCGAGCCTCGACCATGATGATCACCGTTTTCAGCCTCGTGATCGCCCAGAAAGCAGGGAACATCTACAGCGAAAGTGTTCCAAACTTTTTTCTCCGTCCTGCTCGACTTGTTTGCAAAATTCATCGCACTCAATGATCTTCTTTACCTCCGGTCCGACAAATACACCAGCTTTAATTTTTACCTGCGACAGCTATTGCAAGACCTGTGGGTGGAAATGTCGCATTTTGTAGAGCCGTGACAAATTGCTGATGAGGCCTACTTGAAGCATAATAGTGGCATCAG